>JAVTVY010029411.1:0-126468 GCA_036873755.1 Hanleya hanleyi | reverse complement strand
CATAAGCTAATGTTTCGCAAATACAAGCGTCTGGTCCGTCATTCAATAAGCAGACGTCGTCCATTAAAGAATTTTCGAGCTCATATTTCAAAGACCTATTCCGTATAACAACATTAGCACCAAATGAAAACAAACAACAATCATAGTATAAATAAACATAGGCTAATTTCCTGCAAGAGAGAAGCGGTCAACAATTTTTAATTAGTATTATTAGTAATCCATATGATTTCCGTTGTAAAGTCGTTATCTAGAGATTGATATATCTGTCACGCTTTGATTGTGCCCGCTTCATTGAAGAACATTGTTTATACTGCCCCTAGCCCTAGGTTGAGTGGAAATAGACACAAGTTACGAAACATAACGCCGTAGATCTTACACGCTACGCTTGTATTTTGCTAACAGCATGCCATATGTATCGCCAAATATGAGAAAATTTGAGTGGAGGCGCTTGATGGCATAGTCCCTTTTTATCAGGAGTTACGGCGTATCACGTTGGGCACGTTGAATATATCCTACAGTTTTTTGAAACTCATGAAGTTTGTTATTATTCACAGCATCCCATAAAGATTGAAACAACTTTCTCGCATAAGCACAGATAGATTCCAACAGGATCAACCGCATTATCTAGGGCTGCCTTAGCCATTTCATCAGCTTCAGTATTTCCTTTGATGCCAACGTGGCAAAGCAACTAAGAAAACACAACACCAATCTGTTGATTAAATCTACGATTATATAATTTTAGAATGTTCAAAATGGTGGGGTGAGTTGAGGTTCCATTCTCTATCGCTTGAAGGCATGACAGTGAATCTGAGAATATGACATATTTTCGTTCTACTTTCCTCAATACCTTATAAAGCTAACAATAGAGCTTTGGCTGAAAATCGAAGTTTTACCTGGAAGTCGACAGGTTTTAGTTTCGGAACTAAAGATAGTAGCATACGCTACTCTCTAATCATCTTTAGAACCATCTGTGTAAATAACTTGATGCGATCTGTAATTTCTCTCAATATACCAAATTATTTTGTATACACGAGGTGTGTATTTTTTTATATTTCGTCATTGTAATATCTACTACTGGCGTGCCTAACTGCCATGGTGAAACTGGTAAGAGCTTATTAAGCAAAATTTGACTAAGCTTAATACCAGCTGCTACAATGTGCGGTTTCATCAAATCCCAAGAGGTGGAATAATGGAGGGTTCCTTTAAATACACATCTTTGTATTAATGGTTGAAAACACAGTAACATGCAGGATTTGAGCGATTAGACCGCAATTTTGGGATATATTGCAGTGCTGGTTTAACCCTACCTGACCTGGGGTGGGGGGGGGGGCGAAATGGCTCCCCTACCAAACTTTCTGCGCTATCTCCGAAACGACAAAAAATAGAGTGCTGAAAGTCCTTGACTTTATAGTTTATCATATTGGGGTCATTTTGAGCCCATTTGCATAACACCTCGAGCAGAGGATCATGGGTAAATTCAAGATGGAGTCCAAGTGGTGTATCAGAAAAGTTATGTTTTTGTCATATTTCTTCAAAATTTCTGCTTTTCCCCGATGAAAAGTGAGCAAAAACTATTTTATTTCACATCACATTAATATTTAGTAATTTATCATGGAGTTTTTGCGGAGAAATTGCATAAATAAAAAATTCGAAATATCCGCCCGAAAAATCGACCCAAAAATGCCGTCACTGTGACGTCATCAAAGCGGTCATCTTGGATTTCTTTTACATTTTGTGGTAGAGTTTGACCCAAGGGTATAGTGTAGTAAGTTTCAGCTCCCTAGCTCAGGGGTTAAGAAAAATAATTAGGGGGTGTGGTGGGCATTTCGCCCCCCCCCCCCCCTCCAGGTCAGGCCCTAAAAAGCCCAGGCCAGATAGGGTTAATTCTCAGAGAAGTGATAGTTTATGATGTCGAAAGTTTAATCATCTCTCTCGCCTTAAATTCGATGAGTGAGAAGGGCCGCTTCATTTTTTTTTAGTTATAGGCCTAAATATGATGTGGCGTTAGGGCTATATGTAGTTCCTTCATTTCCAGTGTAGGTGGATATATATCCTTCGTCTGTGTAGTATGTATCTAACGATTATCCACAGCAAGAAAATCGATTATATAGAGTTGGAGAAATGAGAAGGAACGGGCTATGCATTGATTGGTTTTTCGTAAGTGTCCGAATATAGTCGTATTTATAAGAGAACATATAAATGTTCGTCAAAGGGGTGCACAATTAGTACCCATTGACAGACCAATATGCTGCTGATATATTGTGTTGCCAAATTTCACATAGATATTATTTTATGAGAAATTCAAGCAACTCTATAAAACAGAAACATCCATGAATAATATTACTATATACGGTAGAATTAATGAACTAAGACGGTCAATCAGATTCTGGTGCGGGATTGTAGTATAGCGAGTCGAGAAATCCCATGTGATACATGTCTGTACGTTATGTGTCCTTTCGCATGAAGTTCTTCCGAAAAGATATATATTTTGTTTAATTTCCACATACATCCAACGCCAGAGTTTTCAGCAATAGTGGCACAATACCTTTCCTAAAAAGCTTTTACCTCTCGAAGGGCCTCTTCAACAGACTAGAAAGAAGCTTGGAGGTGCAGCTTATAGACACCAGCTATGAATATAGATGTGTGTGGTATTTTATGCATTTTTGGAGTCCAATACATTTTTGATATGGTTGGGAGACAAATACCTCTTTCCTTGAGAAACGTTTTTAGATTGTTAAATAAATATTCCAGAGCAAATGCAGCTTGAGAGTAAGTAGGCGTATTCGATGATGGTATGCTTACACTCTATTTCTGAACCAGCTCCTGATAATAGTAATATTTGCAAATGAATATTGTACTATTTGGGGCTTTGTCTGTTGGGGCTATGTCCAATTTACTCTGGAGATTTGCTAAAACTTCTTGCGAATGGAGTTTCTCAGTATTTGTTTTGCTTGGAGAAGGGTACTTCTGTCAATATAGCGGATTGTTTTAACGACGACCTTGATTCTGGTGAGGTCCAACCAATCAGCGAGTAGTGTAAGCTCAACATTTTCTCGATTTGATCACTCAAAAACGTACTCTTCCAGGGCAGTCAGGACTACCTTGCGTTCGATCTTCAGGTTATTTATCAGGACTGTTTTAGGTCATTATCACTCAACATAACAAGGGTACCAGTCACAACATATTTGCATTATGTATAAAGTTCGACAATCACAACTATAGGCTTGTCAAGTTCCAGTAAAACTCTTTGACAGCGGTAGATTAATTGAATATGTTGGTGACTATAGATAATTACCATTATTATTATTGCAGAAACTGCAATACCTGCTATACCACCAAATATCTCCACTCAAAGTTTCTCAAATCTGACGATAAATATCTCATACTGATAGCAAAATACGAGCGTGAAAGATCTATAACACTATGTTTCGTAAGTAGTGTATAAAACCCTTTACAGACCATATTTTGACGAGTGCGCAGGTGTTTCTGCGCAGATTTGGGGAGGAAGTGCGGAGGGGTTTCCCAGGGGGGATTCCCCAGTGGGAGGTTGCCCATGACGATCACGTGATCAAGGCATGTCCTGACTTGTTCTGGGTTGTACAGTTCTGCCATGCGGAGGATGGGTACTAGTATTTCGCTGACGTCCTAGTAATAAACATAATCTATAGGTGTTGTACCATGATAATAGGATCAGTCTAGCATCTGTACCACCCTAGGGTCGATCATTTATTGTCCCGTGTATCTCCGCAGAAAATCAACAAACAAAATGGCGGCTCCAGGATGGTGTGGGGACGCCCTTGCCACATCACGGCGTCGATCGTAGCGCCATCTGCACACACTGACGCAAGGGAGACAACTCGTGTGGACGAAGGGTATGGAAATAGCCGTGTTGGAGCTAGGGGAGCCACTAATGGACCAATGGGGTCGAGTGAGGTATCAAAGTGAAGCTTAGGTGAAGGGGCATCTAATGGGCTGGGTGTGGGATTGAAATAGCGGCATTCTGCGCATGCGCGATGGCCCAAGGGTATGCAAATAGACGTTTTGGAGCTAGGGGAGCCCCTGATGGTCCAATGGGATCGAGTGAGGTATTAAAGTGAAGCCTAGGTGAGGGAGCCTCTGATGGGCTGGGTGTGGGGTTGAAGTATCGGCATTCTGCGCATGCGCGGTGGCCGAAGGGTATGGAAATAGCCGTGTTGGAGCTAGGGGAGCCACAAATGGTCCAATGGGACCGAGTGAGGTATCAAAGTGAAGCCTATGTGAGGGGGCCTCTGATGGACTGGGTGTGGGGTTGACATATCGGCATTCCGCGCATGCGCGGTGGCCAAAGGATATGAAAATAGCCGTTTTGGAGCTAGGGGAGCCCCTAATGGTCCAATGGGGTCGAGTGAGGTATCAAAGTGAAGCATTTGTGAAGGGGCATCTGATGGGTTGGATGTGCGGTAGGAATATCATTCTGCGCATGCGCAGACGCAATGCGGAGCTCTCGTCCAATCAGAAGCGAGTATTTCAAATTCGTCACAGAGCTGTCAGCCAATCAGAAGCGAGTATTTTGACCCGGTGCATTATGGGCCATATCCAAGATGGCGGCACGTATGTTCAAGATGGCGGCACATCCGGTGTCGAAAACTGGCCATTTCGTCGGGATGTAGTCACCTAGTGTCGAACACTGGACCTTGTATGGGTCCTGCTAGACGTTTTGGAGCTAGGGGAGCCCCTAATGGGCCGATGGAGTTGTATGAGGTATCAAAGTGAAGTATATTTCAAGCATGGGTGGGTGCATGTAAAATTTTTCCTGAAAAATACGGAACACGGACTTTATCCTAAATTACGCGAAAATGCCTATATGGGGTATGGGGAGTATAGGACCATCCTGGGAAACCTACTTCTCGACATTTGCGGTATAGGTTGTGAGGTCTCGTTTTCTTAGTCTCGTCATGTAGAACATGATAGGAAGTGTCGCGAAGCGAATCGTTGAAATTTTTGGAAAAGTACGATATAGCCCCATATAGGCCCATACTGGGGTATAGGATCAATGTTTGTCCCCCTGGGAAACGTACTTCTATACATTTGCGGTAGGGTTGTGGGGTCTCGTTTTACTCGTCTCGTCATTTAGAACATGATAGGAAGTGTCCCCGTGCGAATCGGTGAAATTTTTGAAAAGTACGATATAGCCTCATATAGTCCCATACTGAGGGTATAGGACCGATGTTTGTCCCCCTGGGAAACGTACTTCTATGCATTTGCGGTAGGGTTGTGGGGTCTCGTTTCACTCGTCTCGTCATTTAGAACATGATAGGAAGTGTCCCCGTGCGAATCGGTGAAATTTTTGAAAAAGTACGATATAGCCCCATATAGACATATATATATATAAATATATATTCCCATACTGGAGTATAGGTTCAATGTTTATCCTACTGGGAAACCCACTTCTATACATTTGCGGTAGGGTTGTGGGGTCTCGTTTTTCACGTCTCGTCATGTAGAACATGATAGGAAGCGTTGCGGAGCGAATCGGTGAAATTTTTGAAAAAAGTCACCAAGGCCTGGGTAGGCCCATAGGCCTATACTGCATGGCTATGGGTGTATAGGGCCATACGGGGTGGACATGTTGGAGTCTAGGTGAGTCCCTGGTAGTCCAATGGGGTCGAGTGAGGTCTTATTTTGAAGCTCTCGTGGAGGAGCACTTGACTAGTGTATTGTTTGTTTTCAATAGTCTGCGCATGCGCAGACTGGCCCGTAGTATAGAAAGTAGGCATTTTGGGGGTATGTGGGTGTGTGTTTGGGTTAGAGATGGGCTATTCACGGTTCGAATGGGTCGTGTGAGATATCAATGTGAAGCTTGTGTGGGGTAGAGTCAGAATGGCGTGTTTTTAAATGCAAGTCGCGTCAATCTGCGCATGCGCAGTTGGTTGTAGTAGTGAAATCAGGCATTTTGGGGGGTATGTGGATGTGTGTTTGGGGTAGAGATGGACCGCTATGGGCTCGAACAGGTCGTGGAAGGTGTCAAAGTGAAGCTTGTGTGGGTTAGAGTCAGAATGGTGTGTTTTTAAGTGCAAGTCGCGTTAATCTGCGCATGCGCAGTTGGTTGTAGTAAGTAAAGTGACCATTTTGGGGCGGTGCAGGTAGGTATTTGGGATAGAGAGGGACCATCCTTGGTCCGAATGCGTCGTGTAAGGTGTCATCTTGTAGCTCTCGGGGTGTAGATCCCGATTTAAGGGATGTTCGCGTCATCTGTGACGTCATCAGTGACGTAATCAGTACGAGTAGTAGCGAAAGTGGACATTTTGGGGCAGTGAAAGGAAGGTATTTGGTGTAGAGATGGACCATCCTTGGTCCGAATGCGTCGTGGGAGGTGTCATTTGTAGCGCTTAGGGTGTATATCCCGAGTTGAGGGATGTCCGCGTCATCTGTGACGTCATCATTACGAGTAGTAGCGAAAGTGGGCATTTTGGGGCAGTGAAGGATGGATTAGTAGTATGAAAGCGCATGTCGAGCCCCATTGACCTTGCGGCGCATTGCGCAATGAGTATGCATGTGTGTGTGTAGGCGTCTGTGTGTCTGTGTATGCGTCTGTGTGTCTGTGTGCATGTGTGCTTGTGTGTCTGTGTGCATGTGTGCGTACGTGTGTGTGTGTGTATGCGTCTCATGCGTGTGTATCGCGCCGGGGTCAAAGGTCAGTTCCGGCCACCACCACCGGGCGTTGACGCCCGGTGGTGGCGTTGGTGGCGTTGGTGGTGGCGTTGGTGGCGTTGATGGTGGCGTTGGTGGCGTTGGTGGCGTTGGTGGTGGTGTTGGTGGTGTGCGGTGGTGGTGTTGGTGGAGTCGGTGGTGGTGTGTGTGTGGTGGTGGTAGAGTCTTTAAATATAGGAATGAACATTGTGGAAACCTTTGCGCGCCGGGGTCAAAGCTCAGTTCCAGTCACGTGAACGGAAGCGGAAGTGACCTCACAGAGGTCATATGTAAATGTCACTTCCGAGCTCTGAGCTCCACAGGCTTTGAGCTCCAAGAGCTCCGATCTAAGAAACACACTCGCAAGCACACACTTACACACACAGAGGCATACATGCATACACACATGCATACACACACGCACACGCACACACACACGTATACCCAGACGCATATACACACGCACGCATACACACACGCGTACACACTCACAAGCACACACACACACACACACACACACACACAGACATACATACACATGCATACACACACGCACACGCAGGCATACACACACACGTACACACACACACACACACACACGCACAGAGACGCATACACACATAGTCATACACACGCACACATATACGCGTGAACACACTGACAAGCAGACACACACTTACACAAACACACACACACAGATGCATACAAGCACATACTCACGCATATACACGCACAAGCACACGCCTACACACACATACACACGCACACAGACGTATACACACCTACACGCACACACACACGCGCATTCACGCACAGCCACACACATACACAACACACACCTATGCATACACACACACATACCTACACACACACACATGCATGCACACACACACAGACACATACACACAGACGCAGACACACAGGTAAACAGACACACACACACACATGAGCGAGTGAGTGGTCATATTAGGTCGTTTGTACACCAGGTCATTGAGTGCACTTGACCTGCATCCTTTTCATGTTGTCGGATCATGTTTAGACATGTTGGGGTATGACGTCACTTTCGATGTGAATTGAAGGAAAGGAGATGGTACTGACCTGTTTGTGGGGGTTCGTTTGTGTGTGCTAAAAATAGATCACCAGCTAGCGTGCTATAAAAGGGAAGCGGCCTGGTCGTTTCGTCAGACACTCTGTCAACCACCAAGATGTTCACTTGTACTACGTGCTCGAAAGCATTCACTCGTCTGCACGACTTGCGCCGCCATGAGGGTACCAAGCACGAAGGAACCGCCCGGCATAGCTGTACGATATGTACACTGTCGTTTCAGCGCCCAGATCATTTACAACGCCACACACGTGCACGCCATGAAGTACCCAAGCGTCCATGCGAAGAATGTGGTCGGATTTTCAAACTGACCAGTCAGTTGCTGCGACACCAACGCACACGACACCCTGTTCTGCAGTCACGTTTGCAGGTAGAAGAGTCCGTAGGCACCAGTATCGAGAAAGCGGGAACTCCCAACCATCGCACGGGGGTTGAAGATGATGATGTCGCCCTAATTCAACAGTCAAATTCCGACGACAAGACATTGGGCCAGATTTTGCACGACGAGGAGAGCAAAGTACACTTCGTGGACGAACCCATACATGTTCCTAGCGATCTGTTACTCGAACACCATCCAGTGGATGACATCTATCGGCGCCATTGGCACATGATCCGGCACTGTTTCTACCGTCATCGCCCCATTCAAGATATCTACAATTTCCGACTGACCAACCTCACCCGCCTACGCAGCTACGTGAAAGCCATCTTCAACGATCAAACTACGGCCTTCAAGTTGAATCTGGCGTTTGGTTATGTGCTGCAGCATAAGGACACAGACCAAGCAGCCCGATATTTTTACCCGAGCAGTAACATCCGGGTATTTGACGAACCGTTTACCATCATTAACCGGGCGTCGCTAGAGGCAATGCTGGAGAAACTGGACACCGTGGATCCCTTGGAATGGGCCCAACAACAACGCCCCAACACACAATGGGTCGTAGAGAGGGTGACCAATGTCACGTTTTTCGTTACCAAGCTGATCGACCACCCCCATCGGGTGAATGTGCCACCCTTGCACTGATGAATACCATAGCATGTAATACATACTCTATATGTCTGGTCCTCGACTTGGGGTAGAGTGTGCTAAAAATAGATCACCAGCTAGCGTACTATAAAAGGGGAGCGGCCTGGTCGTTTCATCCGACTCTCTGTCAACCACCAAGATGTTCACTTGCACAACTTGCCAGAAGCTGTTTACTCGTCTAGATAATTTACGACGCCACGAGGCCTCCACACGAGGCCTCCACCCACAACGATGCTCGGTATACATGTACAACCTGCGCACGGTCGTTCAATCGGGAGGATGTTTTACTGCGCCATGAAGGCTCACTCCACGAGGGTGCGAAGGAACAATGTTATGAATGTGGTCGGCTTTTCAAACGACCCAGTCAGTTGCTGCGACACCAACGTTTGATTCATAGTTCATCACCACGGTATGAGCGACAACCTTCTACTGAAGAGGAGCCGTGGAAGGTCAGACCCAGTGAAGATAAGCCCGGAAAGACGAATGCCACTGGTGATGCGATGACGGAGAGTCTGTCAATACCCACAGTTCAGAAGAGCCTGGATATCCAGCCGGACCCCAGCATTACTGCTCCCAGTCATTCGCCTGACAACATCGAACATTTTATGGTCGAGCCCATAAATGTTCCCAGCGATCTCTTACAAGACAACCATCGAGTGAGTGACGACGATCGGAGCCATTGGTCCATGACACGGTACTGTTTCCACAAACATCGCCCTATTGAAGATATCTACAATTTCCCACTGACCAAACTCACCCGTTTACGCAGCTACGTGGAAGCCATCTTCGAAGATCAAACTACGGCCTTCAAATTGAATGTCGCTTTCGGGTACATCTTACGTCACAAAAAGACGGACCAGTTACGGTATTGTTACCCCAGTGCCAACAACCTTGTGTTTGACCTGCCGTTTACCATCATTCACCGGGCGTCGCTAGAGATGATGCTGGCCCAAGTGGAACAATTGGATGCCTTGAGATGGGCACATCGTCAACGCCCCAACACACAATGGGTGGTAAAGAGGGTAACCAATGTCACGTTTTTCGTGACCAAGACGACCAATCAAACCATCGGGTGAATGCGTCACCCATGCACTGATGAATACCACAACATGCCGTACATACTCTCTATGTCTACATGCTGATCGTTGACTTGAGCTCAGTAAACACTTGTGCCTGATGTGACGATGCGTTGAATAATAAAACACGGTGTTTGATATTTCGAATGCGAACATACTAAACATACCCAGGGCGGCTGCCCCAGCCTGGGTATGATGTAAAATTTGGGGATAATAAACTATATGACAAAAACTTCTTGTTGTTCTCTCATGTGTCATCCTTGTTGTTGTTGTTCTCTCTCCGGGGCTCTTAGAACTCGGCGCATGCACACACGCACCCAGACACACAGACGCATACACACACACACACACACACACACACACACACACACGCATGAGACGCATACACACACACACGTACGCACACATGCACACAGACACACAAGCACACATGCACACAGACACACAGACGCATACACAGACACACAGACGCCTACACACACACATGCATACTCATTGCGCAATGCGTCGCAAGGTCAATGGGGCTCGACATGCGCTTTCATGCTACTAATCCATCCTTCACTGCCCCAAAATGTCCACTTTCGCTACTACTCGTAATGATGACGTCACTGGTGACGTCACAGATGACGCGGACATCCCTCAACTCGGGATCTACACCCTAAGCGCTACAAATGACACCTCCCACGACGCATTCGGACCAAGGATGGTCCATCTCTACACCAAATACCTTCCTTTCACTGCCCCAAAATGTCCACTTTCGCTACTACTCGTACTGATTACGTCACTGATGACGTCACAGATGACGCGAACATCCCTTAAATCGGGATCTACACCCCGAGAGCTACAAGATGACACCTTACACGACGCATTCGGACCAAGGATGGTCCCTCTCTATCCCAAATACCTACCTGCACTGCCCCAAAATGGTCACTTTACTTACTACAACCAACTGCGCATGCGCAGATTAACGCGACTTGCACTTAAAAACACACCATTCTGACTCTAACCCACACAAGCTTCACTTTGACACCTTCCACGACCTATTCGGATCCATAGCGGTCCATCTCTACCCCAAACACACATCCACATACCCCCCAAAATGCCTGATTTCTCTACTACGGCCAGACTGCGCATGCGCAGATTGACGCGACTTGCATTTAAAAACATGCCATTCTGACTCTACCCCACACAAGCTTCACATTGATACCTCACACGACCCATTCGAACCGTGAATAGCCCATCTCTAACCCAAACACACACCCACATACCCCCCAAAATGCCTACTTTCTATACTACGGGCCAGGCTGCGCATGCGCAGACTATTGAACACGGACGAACCATTAGTGCAGTCAAGTGCTCCTCCACGAGAGCTTCAAAATAAGACCTCACTCGACCCCATTGGACCATTAGGGACTCACCTAGACTCCAACATGTCCACCCCGTATGGGCCTATACACCCATAGCCATGCAGTATAGGCCTATGGGCCTACCCAGGCCTCGGTGACTTTTTTCAAAAATTTCACCGATTCGCTCCGCAACACTTCCTATCATGTTCTACATGACGAGACGAGTAAAACATTATCCCACAACCCTACCGCAAATGTATAGAAGTGGGTTTCCCAGTAGGATAAACATTGAACCTATACCCCAGTATGGGACTATATGGATGTATATATGGGTCTCGGTGACTTTTTTCAAAAATTTCACCGTTTCATGCCGGGACACTTCGTATCATGTTCTAAATGACGAGACGAGTAAAACGAGACCCCACAACCCTACCGCAAATGTATACAAGTAGGTTTCCCAGGGGGACAAACATTGATCCTATACCCCAGTATGGGACTATATGGGGCTATATCGTACTTTTTCAAAAATTTCACCGATTCGCACGGGGGCACTTCCTATCATGTTATAAATGATGAGACGAGTAAAACGAGACCCCACAACCCTACCGCAAATGTATAGAAGTACGTTTCCCAGGGGGACAAACATTGATCCTATACCCCAGTATGGGACTATATGGGGCTATATCGTACTTTTTCAAAAATTTCAACGATTCGCTTCGCGACACTTCCTATCATGTTCTACATGACGAGACTAAGAAAACGAGACCGCACAACCTATACCGCAAATGTCGAGAAGTAGGTTTCCGAGGATGGTCCTATACTCCCCATACCCCATATAGGCATTTTCGCGTAATTTAGGATAAAGTCCGTGTTCCGTATTTTTTCAGGAAAAAATTTACATGCACCCACCCATGCTTGAAATATACTTCACTTTGATACCTCATACAACTCCATCGGCCCATTAGGGGCTCCCCTAGCTCCAAAACGTCTAGCAGGACCCATACAAGGTCCAGTTTTCGACACTAGGTGACCACATCCCGACGAAATGGCCAGTTTTCGACACCGGATGTGCCGCCATCTTGAACACACGTGCCGCCATCTTGGATATGGCCCATAATGCACCGGGTCAAAATACTCACTTCTGATTGGCTGACAGCTCTGTGACGAATTTGAAAAACTTGCGTCTGCGCATGCGCAGAATGATATTCCTACCGCACACCCAACCCATCAGATGCCCCTTCACGAATGCTTCACTTTGATACCTCACTCGACCCCATTGGACCATTAGGGGCTCCCCTAGCTCCAAAACGGCTATATTCATATCCTTTGGCCACCGCGCATGCGCGGAATGCCGATATGTCAACCCCACACCCAGTCCATCAGAGGCCCCCTCACATAGGCTTCACTTTGATACCTCACTCGATCCCATTGGACCATTTGTGGCTCCCCTAGCTCCAACACGGCTATTTCCATACCCTTCGGCCACCGCGCATGCGCAGAATGCCGATACTTCAACCCCACACCCAGCCCATCAGAGGCTCCCTCACCTAGGCTTCACTTTAATACCTCACTCGATCCCATTGGACCATCAGGGGCTCCCCTAGCTCCAAAACGTCTATTTGCATACCCTTGGGCCACCGCGCATGCGCAAAATGCCGCTATTTCAATCCCACACCCAGCCCATTAGATGCCCCTTCACCTAAGCTTCACTTTGATACCTCACTCGACCCCATTGGTCCATTAGTGGCTCCCCTAGCTCCAACACGGCTATTTCCATACCCTTCGTCCACACGAGTTGTCTCCCTTGCGTCAGTGTGTGCAGATGGCGCTACGATCGACGCCGTGATGTGGCAAGGGCGTCCCCACACCATCCTGGAGCCGCCATTTTGTTTGTTGATTTTCTGCGGAGATACACGGGACAATAAATGATCGACCCTAGGGTGGTACAGATGCTAGACTGATCCTATTATCATGGTACAACACCTATAGATTATGTTTATTACTAGGACGTCAGCGAAATACTAGTACCCATCCTCCGCATGGCAGAACTGTACAACCCAGAACAAGTCAGGACATGCCTTGATCACGTGATCGTCATGGGCAACCTCCCACTGGGGAATCCCCCCTGGGAAACCCCTCCGCACTTCCTCCGCAAATCTGCGCAGAAACACCTGCGCACTCGTCAAAATATGGTCTGTAAAGGGTTTTATACACTACTCACGTTGCGATTGTTTCCGCCTACGGCCTTGAATACGAGCTTCCATTCACAAACTTCAGCTGAAAAGGAGATGAATTCAACTTGGATTACCTGAATAGGTTAACACCACTGACAATAATTAATTCTAGGTAACCATGAGTCGAATATAAGTTTTAACGTTAACACTGTCAAACTCTGGACTTGTGCCATGAATATACATTTCATTAACATCTGAAATTTTGTCGTCTGTCTCAGCTATTGGAACAACTCCTGGCAATTCTGAGAGGACATTGGACTTGTAATCACTGATAAGTAATAGTTGGTTCACAGGTTACGAGTGTTTGCAGATTTCTTTACTTTCATGCCATTTCAGGCAATAGTTCATCCAGAGTATAGCAGTAGAGAAACAAAATTGTTGATAGTTAACGGCCATAAAACAGCTGAGGACGAGTCTACAAGTTTGGCCCATTGGGCCATTCGGTCTTCGAGATCGAACTCAGACCCCTCCTGCGCCGTTGTGGTATATCTCAGCTGCTTTACAGCCGCAAACAATTAACTATTTCTCAATTCGAATGAAAGTACATTTCCCGTTCGCGATACAATCATCGCTTCTCATATTTGGAGACCGAAGAAAATCTCTCTGCACGCTGTTGTTCGGTTCCTCACTTGATTGGATATCTTTAACTAAAACGTGCCTTCCCGGTTCGAGGAATTTAACCCATTCAGTAGGCCAAGGGATATGACGGAACGTTAGTGTATACATCTTCACATTTCAAGTTAACTACTTCCGTCCTTTACCTTGACCTATTGGCATGAATGGGGTAAATTGTTCAAACTCTAAACGCACGTGATCTCATATAGCCAATAAAGATATAAGCTCGCCAACACAGTGCAGCGAGGAATCTCTTTGATGTTTCTGTAATTTCCAAATATGGCAAGTGGTGGTTGTATTGATTTTCAAATGAGAAATGTTGATATCCTTCGAATAGCCAATCAAATTTGAATTTTGAAGAAGTCATACAGACGCACTTCTCCTAATGTGAACCATGGAAGCACCAAACGGTATTCTGACGAGAAAATGTGTTATGTTTAACCAAGGCAACACGTGTAGTGTTCGACTTGGGTATGTGAAGATATAGTTTATAGTACTTGACTTGAAACTTGAAACTTGAAGATGCATGACGAACTAACGGATGGTTGATGATTTTCATGAGCTAACTGTCTTACCTTCGGGGCCGGGTTCTCCGGGGCAATCGCTGTTACAGCACCCGTCAAATTTGCACTCACACATGCAAACGTGCTCTTTCGGTGGGCCAGGAGGAGGTGGATATAATATTTTGGGATATACATGTGGAGACACTGGTATTGGTACTGGTTTTCCGGGTTTTGGATATAAATATTGTACTGCGTTCACATCCGACCAGAGTAGCAAGATCGCCGAAATTCCTATCCACACACCAGCAATCATCTTGAAATGATGGAATTTGATCTGAAAATTGACGGATTTTGATATAAAGAACATAGGAGAATAATTCAAATAAATGTGAACATTCATGACGTAGTGTGGTTAGTCTGAAGCTGACGCTGCAGCAGTATTGAAAGGATACATGTAGAGCCACTGTAGCTTGGTTAGCGGCGGGTGTCTTCGTCGATGTTGTTGCTGTTATTATTCATTCATTTTTTTTATCAAGAATATAATTATTTCCCATCTTTTCATATACCACAATGACAGTGGATATCATAAAAATGCTTTCTATACGACTTACATACCTCTCCTCTACTATATCTTTATCTATGATGTTATAAGCAAAGATGTAGTGGAGGAAGGGGTATGTAGATCGGTGTAGGTCGTATAGAAAGCATTTTTATGATATGCACTGTCATTGTGGTATATGAAAAGGTGAGAAATAATTATAATCTTGATGATTTTTTTTTTTTTAAATATTAACAACAATGAGATCGATGAAGACACCCACTGCTAACCAAGCCACTGTGATGTAGAGCAAACTTTCCATGTACAGGTGGACATGTAAATATTTGCATAACAAAAACCAAAGCAAACTTTCCATGCATTGGTGTACATGTAAATTGTTGCCTATCATTGGAAAAAAGTCTAAACCGTGATAATTTGGACAAAAATTAATATTTCACAAATAGCACATGCACCGCCTCAAATCATATGAAACTTGTGTAGCTAGTGTCAAACTCATCCAATGAAAGATAACAGCTTCAGCAGAATGTCCATGTACAGCATTATCATTGGAAAATTGCTAAGTCGAAACCCTCATAATTTGGACGCAAATTAATAATTCATCTCATAAATAGCACAGGCACATCCTCTGATCATATGAAACATGTGTACCAAGTTTCATAATCATCCAATGAAACCTGACAATTTCAATTAAATTTTCAGTATATTTTTGTCTAACAAATACCTTATAATCGGCCAGTTACTATGTCCAAAATGTCATAATTTGTACACATATTAATATTTCATCTCATAATTAGCACAGGCACTTCCTCTGCCAAATTTCGTTGAAATGGATTTCATTGTTATTATTTTTTAATACATGTAGAATATTGTAGAATATCCAGCCAAAATTTTATTTAAATTGAGCAGCCTCTTCAAATTATGTTAATTGGCATTGGTGGATTGGTCACCTATATCCCACTAGTTATCATACATTGCTTTTGAGAGGGGGGGGATGATATTCGAACATTTATCAGATTCAGTAAGTTTAGATAAATGGGCACAGAACATACAGTTTATAAAAATATGTCCGCTAGGTAACGGAGGAATTCGTGATGTGTAGGAGGGAGAGGGATGGGGTGGTATTGAATAGGGTGGGTTGTTGTCGGCGTATAATACCGGTACATGTACTTAAAAATAATAACAATGAAACCGTCCACTTCAACGAAATTTGGCAGTCACATTGCTTAATATATGCTTTATAATATGTGTAAGTTTAAGATACACACAGAACGAAACAAAGTGGCTGTGTGTAGAGAGAAGGGAGAGGCGGGGTCGTTGATGTACGAAATTACACAACAAAAATGAAGAAAAAATATGATAAGAGCCGCCTATTTTATTAACTGATCAGCGCAGTGAAGAACTACAATTTCCATCGCGAAACTGATTGTACAAGTTCTGTTCAGTTGCTGCGAAGAACCTTTCGGTACAGTGACTGTACAGTAACTGTTTCATACCTATCAGTAACAGTATTAATTTTAGCCTTCAGTTACTAAAGAAAAACGATTTTTTTACCTCCAAAATTGGATATCCCTCATTTTCTCGACCTGCTGTAGCGAGTCTGCGACGGGATATATTCCCCCCTGACAGCATAAAGTTTTTTTTATATGAATTGATGGTATATTATCGCTCACTGGAAACATTTGGGCGGTGTTAGCTGGTAACAATTGAACTTTTAATGTGTGCCAAAATGTTTTGAAACAGAGACGATCACCAGAAGTCATGGAATTAAGCGACAATTGAAAAAGGTAGGCCTACGTGATAGGACAACATGTTTCTTTTTTAATGTCTTTATATTCCCATGGTTACTGCATAATAGTACTGACCAGTCCCAGGATTGCCTGTGTAAATGTAATGGGTTTCTCAAAATCTGTAATTTGCCGGATCAAGGTCGAAGAATTTAAGTGAAGTATGGGATATCGCTTTACATTAATGGAGACGCTCTCAAACCAGCTGTATGGGCAGTTAATCAAGTTTTCGTGTCTTCGTTCGTTCCATCACTCCGACAGGCTTCCTCTATATTCAGTTACCATGTCTTGTCCGTGATAACTCAGAAACTTAGATAGGTATTTTGGGGCAAGGGAGCGTGGCATCTAGGGGTCCGGTCCAACAACAACAATCAATGTAAAGTTAATTAGAACCCTTCACCGAAAACAAGCCCTTCCCACTTTATGCCCACTAGTTTTATCGAGTTCGGCAAATAGTTTGATAGTCGTGAGAAGCTAATGTCTCTGTCATACGTCTTGAAACACAAACGGATGATTGAATTTCTCAACGTACGGGTCACGTGATCTGTGCGCTACGAACCTTTTCGTGTCACTCATTGGTGTTAATTTGAAACCTCACGGCTATCAAACTGTTTGCCGATCGTAATAAAAATAGTTGCCGAAGAGTGGGAAAGGTTAGTAGTAGGGAACAATGATTTCGACTCCTATTTTCCAGGGAGGTAACTCTTGGTGCCCTTTTTACCAGGTTAAAGGTATAGGGGACATTTTTAATTTGCATCTTGGGGAGATGACGGGGAGTTCCGCCAGGTGGCGCCACCAGCTCAAGGTCACGTGGAGGTCAAAAGTAGTTCCGGCAACCTTTAACCTTTGTATTCTTCCACGGTCTGGTGGTGATGCCGTCACTTCCGCGGACAGAAAGTAGTCCCATGTCAACCAAGTGACTTCCAATGTTAATGTATACGGGGAATGCCTAAAAAGAGTATGGGAATAGACGTTTTGTGCTCGGGGTGGGTCCCTAGTGGACCGAATGGGTCGAGTGAGGTACCAAGTGAAGCGCTCCTCCAGGGCCATTCAGTCATGGGTGGGTGCATGTAAAATTAGGATTTTTTCCCGAAACTATAAAAAGCGAAACACGGACTTTACCCCTAAAATAGGGGAAAATCCCTATCAACTCTAGCCAAAAGGGCTAATATCGGTCCCCGGGCTTATCGGGGCCTGCCTATCAAGTCAATGGGGTGGGTGCATGTAAAATTAGGATTTTTTTCGAAAATATAAAAAGCGGAACACGGACTTTACCCCTAAAATAGGGGAAAACCCCTATCACCTCTAGCCAAAAGGGCTAATATCGGTCCCCGGGCTTATCGGAGCCTGCCTATCAAGTCAATGGGGTGGGTGCAGGTAAAATTAGGATTTTTTTCCGAAAATATAAAAAGCGGAACACGGACTTTACCCCTAAAATAGGGGAAAACCCGTATCACCTCTAGCCAAAAGGGCTAATATCGGTCCCCGGGCTTATCTGGGCCTGCCTATCAAGTCAATAGGGTGGGTGCATGTAAAATTAGGATTTTTTCCCGAAAATATAAAAGCGGAACTCGGAATTTACCCCTACAATAGGGGTCTGTATTGTACAATATAAGGGAAAATGCCTGTATGGGGTATGGGGATGGTCAATTTTTTTCGTGGGCTTTACTATGGGTTGTGGGGTCTCGTTTTTCTCGTCTTACCAAGAAAAACACGATGGGAGGGGTCCCGGAGCGAAGCGGTGAAATTTTTGGAAAAAGTCACCGAGGTCTGTATATAGGCTCATACTGGCTATATGGGGTGAGGGGTGGTCAATTTTTTTTTGTGGGTGTTACTATGGGTTGCTTGGATTTGTTTTTCACGTCTCGTCATTTATAACACGATGGGAAGGGTCCCGGAGCGAAACGGTGAAATTTTTGGAAAAGTGCCATATAGCCCATATAGCTCCATACTGGCTATGGGAGGGATAGGTCCATCCTGGGAAATTCACACACGTTCGTTGTGATATGGGTTGTTTGGTCTTGTTTTTCACGTCTCGTAATTTAGAACACGATGGGAAGGGTCCCGAAGCGAAACGGTGAAATTTTTGGAAAAGTGCCATATAGCCCATATTGCTCCATACTGGCTATATGGGGGTATAGTTACAAGCGTCTAGTCCGTCATTCATAATCCAGCCGTCGTCCATTAGAGAATATCCGCGTCCATAATCCAAAGACCTATTCCATTTTCCATATAACAGTATTAGCACCAAATTCAAAAAGACAATCATAGTATACATAAACATAGGCTTGTTTCCTGCAAGAGAGAAGCGGTCAACAGTTTTCAATGATGCCGGCAAGACATCATGATGTTCCAAAAATATCAAATCCGTATCGCTGATCAGTATTCTTAATCCATAATATTCGTTATAGAGTCGTCATCTAAAAAAGATGTATCTCAGTCACGCTTTGATTGTGACTGTTCATATGAGTACCATGAGGATCTTGAAGTACATGGGTTCATACGGCCCCTAGCCCCGGGTTAAGCGGAATTAGACACAAGTTACGAAGCGTAACGCCATAGATCTTGCACGCTACGTTCGTATTTTGCTATCAGCATGCGATATGTATCGCCAAATTTGAGAAACTTTGAGTGTAGGCGCTTGGTGGAATAGCCCTGTTTTTTAAGTTTCTGTACCAATGTTTTGTGACGTTGATTAAAATCGTCACATTTTCACACACATGGGAAATTCACACACGTTCATTGTCATATGGGTTGTTTGGTCTTGTTTTTCACGTCTCTTCATTTAGAACACGATGGGAAGGGTCCCGGAGCGAAACGGTAAAACTTTTGGAAAAGTACCGGGTAGGTCTGTATATAGGCTCATATAGCTCCATGCTGGCTATATGGGGGTATAGGTTCAACTGCGAAATTCACACACGTTCATTGTGATATGGGCTGTTTGGATTTGTTTTTCACGTCTCGTCAATTAGAACACAATGGGAAGGGTTTCGAAGCGAAACGGTGAAATTTTTGGAAAAAGTTCACTGAGGCCTGGGTAAGCCCATAGGCCTATACTGCATGGCTATGGGGTATAGGTTCATACGGGGTGGACGTTTTAGGGTTTAGGTGAGCCCCTAATGATCCTATATGGTGCCGTATGAGGTCTTATTTTGAAGCTCTCGTGGAGGAGCATCCGACTCGACTAATAGTTCGTCCGTTTTCAATATTCTGCGCATGCGCAGTCTGACCCGTAGTATAGAAAGCAGGCATTTTGGGGGGTATGTGGGTGTGTGTTTGCGGTAGAGATGGACCGCTATGGGTCCGAATGGGTCGTGGAAGGTGTCAAAGTGAAGCTTGTGTGGGGTAGAGTCAGAATGGCGTGTTTTTAAATGTAAGTCGCGTCAATCTGCGCATGCACAGTTGGTTGTAGTAAGTAAACTGGCCATTTTGGGGCAGTGCGGGAAGGTATTTGGTGTCGAGATGGACCATCCTTGGTCCGAATCCGTCCTGGGAGGTGTCATTTTGTAGCTCTCGGGGTGTAGACCCCGATTTAAGGGATGTTCACGTCATCTGCGACGTCATCGGTGACGTCATCATTACGAGTAGTAGCGAAAGTGGGCATTTTAGGGCACTGAAGGATGATATTTGGGGTAGAGAGGGACCATCCTTGGTCCGAATGCGTCGTGGGAGGTGTCATCTTGTAGCTCTCGGGTGCACATCCCGATTTGAGGGATGTTCACGTCATCTGTGACGTCATTGGTGACGTCATCAATACGAGTAGTAGCGAAAGTGGGCATTTTGGGACAGTGAAGGATGGTATTTGGTGTAGAGATGGACCATCCTTGGTCCGAATGCGTCGTGGGAGGTGTCATGTTGTAGCTCTCGGGGTGTACACCTCGATTTGAGGCATGTCCGCAGCATCTGTGACGTCATTGGTGACGTCATCAGTACGAGTAGTAGCGAAAGCGGGTATTTTGGGGCAGTAAAGGAAGGTATTTGATGTAGAGATGGACCATCCTTGGTTCGAATGCGTCGTATGAGGTGTGATCTTGTAGCAACGCCCGCCAACACCAAGCTCAATGCTTCAACGCCCTGGTGAAATAGCTCAGAAGCTCTGATTTTCTAGATATTCCATGGAATTGTCACTCATTCTTCGAAATGCAGTGACGTCCGTCGTTACGCCTTAACAGACCGGAGAGAGTACAACAACAACAAGAAGGGTGAGACATGAGAGAACAACAACAACAAGAAGTTTTTTCATATAGTTTATTCTCCCCAACGTTACATCATACCCACGCTGGGGGAGCCGCGTTGGGTATATTTACAATTCAAGAAGACTCTTGTCCAATCAGAGGCCACCATTTGCATCTGTCATATTCGTTCCTGTCCGTTAGATGTATTCTTGTCCAATCAGAAGTCTCCATTTCAGAAAGTTCCATCTTCGGTCATGTTCGCTTTGAACCGTTTATTCTAATCATCTTCGGGCAGCCCAGGATACCGTTGAGGCAACATATCCTCAGATAGTTGTTTGTGCATTCTGAGTATCTATCAGTGAATGGGTGAATACATTCACCCGATGGGAAGATTCCGTAATTTGGTCACGAAGAACGTAACATTGGTCACCCTCTCCACTGTCCACTTGGTGTTGGGGCGTTGTTGTTGGGCCCATTCCAAGCGATCCACGGTGTCCAGTTTCTCCAGCATCGTCTCTAGCGACGCCCGGTTAATGATGGTAAACGGTTGGTCAAATACCCGGATGTTACTGCTCGGGTAAAAATATCGGACTTGATCTGTCTCCTTATGCTGCAGTACATAACCAAACGCCAGATTTAATTTGAAGGACGTAGCTTGGTCATTGAAGATGGCTTCCACGTAGTTGCGTAGACGGGTGAGGTCAGTCAGTCGGAAATTGTAGATATCTTGAATAGGGCGATGACGGTGGAAACAGTGCCGTATCATGGGCCAATGGCGCTGATAGATGTCACTCACTGGATGGGCGTCCTGTAAGAGATCGCTGGGAACATCCACCGCATCTTCCAGAAAATGTTCGTTCTTGTCAGGCGTTCTTGACTGGGAACAGTAATGCTAGGGACCGGCTGGATATCTAGGCTCTTCTGAACTGTGGGTATAGACGGGCTCTCCGTGATCGCATCACCAGTGGCATTCCTCTCCCCGGGCTCATCTTCACCAGGTCTGACCCTCATGGGTGCCTCTTTAGTGGAAAGTTGTCGCTCATACCGTGGTGATGGACTATGAATCAAACGTTGGTGCTGTCTTAACTGACTGGGTCGTTTGAAGAGTTGACCACAACCGTTACATTGTTCCGTCGCGCCCTCGTGGAATGAGCGTCCGTGGCGCAGTAAATGATCCTCCCGATTGAATGACCGTGCGCAGGTTGTACAAGTATACCGAGCATCGTTGTGGGTGGAGGCCTCGTGGCGTCGTAAATTATCTAGACGAGTAAACAGCTTCTGGCAAGTTGTGCAAGAGAACATATTGGCTGTGGATCTGGAAATGATGAATGCCGTAAAAATTCCCACTTTTATACGTTTTTCCGTGACATTCGTGTCTTTTCGGCAACCTCCGTGTCTCTTCGGTCACCTCCGTGTCTTTTCGGTGACGTCCGTGACTCTCGGGCACCTCCGTGTCTCTTCGGTAACCTCCGTGACATCTTCGGTCATCTCCGTGTCTCTTCGGTCACCTCCGTACCGTCAACGATCAGCATGTAGACATATAGAGTATGTACGGCATGTTATGGTATTCATCAGTGCATGAGTGACGCATTCAGCTTGGTAACGAAAAATGTAACATTGGTCACCCTCTCTACGACCCATTGTGTGTTGGGGCGTTGTTGTTGGGCCAGTTCCAAGGGATCCACGGTGTCCAGTTTCTCCAGCATGGCCTCTAGCGACGCCCGGTTAATGATGGTAAACGGTTGGTCAAATACCCGGATGGTACTGCTGGAGTAAAAATATCGGGCTTGGTCTGTGTCCTTATGCTGTAGCACATAACCAAACGCCAGATTCAACTTGAAGGCCGTAGTTTGATCGTTGAAGATGGCTTCCACGTAGCTGCGTAGACGGGCGAGGTCGGTCCGTCGGAAATTGTAGATATCTTGAATAGGGCGATGACGGTAGAAACAGTGCCGGATCATGGGCCAATGGCGCCGATAGATGTCACTCATTGGATGGTCTTCGTGTAGCAGATCGCTAGGAACATTTATGGGTTCGTCCACGAAGTGTACTTTGCCCTCCACGTCGTACAAAATCTGGCCCAAGGTCTTGTCGTCGGAATTTGACTGTTGAATTAGGGCGACATCATGATCGGCCCTCGTGCGATGGGTGGGAGTTCCCCCTGTCTCGATATTGGTGCCTCCGGGCTCTTCTTCCTGCAAACGTGGCTGCGGAACAGGGTGTCGTGTGCGTTGGTGTCGCAGCAACTGACTGGTCAGTTTGAAAAGCAGACCACATTCTTCGCATGGACGCTTGGGTACTTCATGGCGTGCACGTGTGTGGCGCTGTAAATGATCCGGGCGCTGAAACGACAGTGTACATATCGTACAACTATACCGGGCGGTTCCTTCGTGCTTGGTAGCCTCATGGCGGCGCAAGTCGTGCAGACGAGTGAATGATTTCGAGCACGTAGTACAAGTGAACATCTTGGTGGTTGACAGAGTGTCTGATGAAACGGCCAGGCCGCTTCCCTATTATAGCACGCTAGCTGGTATCATGTTCGGGCACCTCCGTGTATCTTCGGTGATCTCCGTGACATCTTCGGTGACCTCCGTGTCTCCTCGGGCACCTCCGTGACATCTTCGGTGACCTCCGTGTCTCTTCGGCCACCTCCGTGTCTTTTCGGGAAGTGACCGAAGGGACTCGGTAGTGAACGACATTGTGGGAAAAACCCCACAGACAGGTCAGTACATGTGCTATCATGTTCACACTCCGTCACCGAAAAGACACGGACTGAAGATGGCGGACCTCGGCCGGTGGTGGTGGTGGTGGTGGTGGTGGTGGTGGGAGCTCCCGTGTGGCAGAGCTCTTGGATCGGAGCTCTTGGAGCTCAAAGCGTGTGGAGCTCAGAGCTCGGAAGTGACATTTGCATATGACCTCTGTGAGGTCACTTCCGGCGCGCGCCGGGGTCAAAGGTCAGTTCCGGTCACGTGAACGGAAGCGGAAGTGACCTCACAGAGGTCATATGCAAATGTCACTTCCGAGCTCTGAGCTTCACACGAGCTCCAAGAGCTCCGATCCATGAGCTCTGCCACACGGGAGCTCCCACCACCACCGGGCGAGGTCCGCCATTTTCAGTCCGTGTCTTTTCGGTGACGGAGTGTGAACATGATAGCACATGTACTGACCTGTCCGTGGGGTTTTCCCACAATGTCGTTCACTTCCGAGTCCCTTCGGTCACTTCCCGAAAAGACACGGAGGTGGCCGAAGTGATACGGAGGTGCCCGAAGATGTCACGGAGGTCACCGAAGATGTCACGGAGGTGCCCGAAGAGACACGGAGGTCACCGAAGATGTTACGGAGATCACCGAAGAGACACGGAGGTGCCCGAATATGATACCAGCTAGCGTGCTATAAAAGGGAAGCGGCCTGGCCGTTTCATCAGACACTGTCACCCACCAAGATGTTCACTTCCCGTCTGCACGACCGCCCGGTATAGCTGTACGATATGTACACTGTCGTTTCAGCGCCCGGATCATTTACAGCGCCACACACGTGCACGCCATGAAGTACCCAAGCGTCCATGCGAAGAATGTGGTCGGCTTTTCAAACTGACCAGTCAGTTGCTGCGACACCAACACACACGACACCCTGTTCCGCAGCCACGTTTGCAGGTAGAAGAGCCCGGAGGCACCAATATCGAGACAGGGGGAACTCCAACCCATCGCACGAGGGCCGATCATGATGATGTCGCCCTAATTCAACAGTCAAATTCCGACGACAAGACCTTGGGCCAGATTTTGTACGACGTGGAGGGCAAAGTACACTTCGTGGACGAACCCATAAATGCTCCTAGCGATCTGTTACACGAAGACCATCCAATGAGTGACATCTATCGGCGCCATTGGCCCATGATCCGGCACTGTTTCTACCGTCATCGCCCTATTCAAGATATCTACAATTTCCGACTGACCGACCTCGCCCGTCTACGCAGCTACGTGGAAGCCATCTTCAACGATCAAACTACGGCCTTCAAGTTGAATCTGGCGTTTGGTTATGTGCTACAGCATAAGGACACAGACCGAGCCCGATATTTTTACCCGAGCAGTATCATCCGGGTATTTGACCAACCGTTTACCATCATTAACCGGGCGTCGCTAGAGGCGATGCTGGAGAAACTGGACACCGTGGATCCCTTGGAATGGGCCCAACAACAACGCCCCAACACACAATGGGCCGTAGAGAGGGTGACCAATGTTACGTTTTTCGTTACCAAGCTGACCGACCACCCCCATCGGCTGAATGCGTCACTCATGCACTGATGAATACCATAACATGCCGTACATACTCTATATATCTACATGCTGATCGTTGACGGTACGGAGGTGACCGAAGAGACACGGAGATGACCGAAGAGTCACGGACGTCACCGAAAAGACACGGAGGTGACCGAAGAGACACGGAGGTTGCCGAAAAGACACGAATGTCACGGAAAAACGTATAAAAGTGGGAATTTTTACGGCATTCATCATTTCCAGATCCACAGCCGATATGTTCTCTTGCACAACTTGCCAGAAGCTGTTTACTCGTCTAGATAATTTACGACGCCACGAGGCCTCCACCCACAACGATGCTCGGTATACTTGTACAACCTGCGCACGGTCATTCAATCGGGAGGATAATTTACTGCGCCACGAACGCTCATTCCACGAGGGCGCGACGGAACAATGTAACGGTTGTGGTCAACTCTTCAAACGACCCAGTCAGTTAAGACAGCACCAACGTTTGATTCATAGTCCATCACCACGGTATGAGCGACAACTTTCCACTAAAGAGGCACCCATGAGGGTCAGACCTAGTGAAGATGAGCCCGGGGAGACGAATGCCACTGGTGATGCGATCACGGAGAGCCCGTGTATACCCACAGTTCAGAAGAGCCTAGATATCCAACCGGTCCCTAGCATTACTGTTCCCAGTCATACGCCTGACAAGAACGAACATTTTCTGGAAGATGCGGTGGATGTTCCCAGCGATCTCTTACAGGACGCCCATCCAGTGAGTGACATCTATCAGCGCCATTGGCCCATGATACGACACTGTTTCCACCGTCATCGCCCTATTCAAGATATCTACAATTTCCGACTGACTGACCTCACCCGTCTACGCAACTACGTGGAAGCCATCTTCAATGACCAAGCTACGTCCTTCGAATTAAATCTGGCGTTTGGTTATGTACTGCAGCATAAGGAGACAGATCAAGTCCGATATTTTTACCCGAGCAGTAACATCCGGGTATTTGACCAACCGTTTACCATCATTAACCGGGCGTCGCTAGAGACGATGCTGGAGAAACTGGACACCGTGGATCCCTTGGAATGGGCCCAACAACAACGCCCCAACACCAAGTGGACAGTAGAGAGGGTGACCAATGCTACGTTCTTCGTGACCAAATTACGGAATCTTCCCATCGAGTGAATGTATTCACCCATGCACTGATAGATACTCAAAATGCACAAACAACTATCTGAGGATATGTTACCTCAACGGTATCCTGGGCTGCCCGACGATGATTAGAATAAACGGTTCAAAGCGAACATGACCGAAGATGGAACTTTCTGAAATGGAGACTTCTGATTGGACAAGAATACATCTAACGGACAGGAACGAATATGACAGATGCAAATGGTGGCCTCCGATTGGACAAGAGTCTTCTTGAATTGTAAATATACCCAACGCGGTTCCCCCAGCGTGGGTATGATGTAACATTGGGGAGAATAAACTATATGGAAAAACTTCTTGTTGTTGTTGTTCTCTCATGTCTCATCCTTGTTGTTGTTGTTGTACTCTCTCCGGTCTGTTAAGGCGTAACGACGGACGTCACTGCATTTCGAAGAATGAGTGACAATTCCATGGAATATCTAGAAAATCAGTTCTTCTGAGCTATTTCACCAGGGCGTTGAAGCATTGAGCTTGGTGTTGGCGGGTGTTGCTACAAGATGACGCCTCACACGACGCATTCGGACCAAGGATGGTCCATCTCTACACCAAATACCTTCCTTTACTGCCCCAAAATACCCGCTTTCGCTACTACTCGTACTGATGACGTCACCAATGACGTCACAGATGCTGCGGACATGCCTGAAATCGGGGTGTACACCCCGAGAGCTACAACATGACACCTCCCACGACGCATTCGGACCAAGGATGGTCCATCTCTACACCAAATACCATCCTTCACTGCCCCAAAATGCCCACTTTCGCTACTACTCGTATTGATGACGTCACCAATGACGTCACAGATGACGTGAACATCCCTCAAATCGGGACGTGCCCCCGAGAGCTTCAAGATGACACCTCCCACGACGCATTCGGACCAAGGATGGTCCCTCTCTACCCCAAATATCATTCTTCAGTGCCCTAAAATGCCCACTTTCGCTACTACTCGTACTGATGACGTCACCGATGACGTCACAGGTAACGTGGGAAGCCCCCAAATCGAGGTCTACACCCCGAGAGCTACAAAATGACACCTCCCAGGACGCATTCGGACCAAGGATGGTTCATCTCTACCCCAAGTACCTTCTTGTACTGCCCCAAAATGGCAACTTTACTTACTACAACCAACTGCGCACGTGCAGATTGACGAGACTTGCACTTAAAACCACACCATTCCGACTCTACCTCCCACAAACTTCACTTTGATATCACCCACGACCCATTCAGACCCATAGCGGTCCATCTCTACCCCAAACACACCCCACGTACCCCCCAAAATGCCTGCTTTCTATACTACGGCCAAACTGCGCATGCGCAAAATATTGAAAACGGACGAACCATTAGTGCAGTCGGATGCTCCTCCGCGAGAGCTTCAAAACAAGACCACATACGACACCATAGGATCATTAGGGGCTCACCTAGACCCCAAAACGTCAACCCAGTATGGGCCTATACCTCCATAGCCATGCAGTATAGGCCTATGGGCTTACCCAGGCCTCGGTGAACTTTTTCCAAAAATTTCACCGTTTCGTTTCGAAACCCTTCCCATCGTGTTCTAAATGACGAGACGTGAAAAACAAATCCAAACAACCCATATCACAATGAACGTGTGTGAATTTCCCAGGTTGAACCTATACCCCCATATAGCCAGTATGGGACTATATGGGCTATATGGTACTTTTCCAAAAAATTCACCGTTGCGCTCCGAGACCCTTCCCATCGTGTTCTAAATGACGAGACGTGAAAAACAAATCCAAACAACCCATATCACAATGAACTTGTGTGAATTTCCCAGGTTGAACCTATACCCCCATATAGCCAGTATAGGACTACATGGGGCTATATACAGACCTTGGTGACTTTTCCCAAAAATTTCACCGATTCGCTCCGGGATTCCTCCCATTGTGTTTTTCTCGGCGAGACGAGAAAAACGAGACCCCACAACCCATAGTAACACCCCCCCCCCAAAAAAAAATTGACCACCCCTCCCCCATATAGCCAGTATGAGCCTATATACAGACCTCGGTGACTTTTCCCAAAAATTTCACCGATTCGCTCCGAGACCCTTCCCATTGTCATTTTCTTGGCGAGACGAGAAAAACGAGACCCCACAAGCCATAGTAAAGCCCACGAAAAAAAATTGACCATCCCCATACCCCATACAGGCATTTTTCCTTATATTGTATAATACAAACCCCTATTGTAGGGGTAAAGTCCGTGTTCCGCTTTTCATAGTTTCGGAAAAAAATCCTAATTTTACATGCACCCACCCCATTGACTTGATAGGCAGGCCCCGATAAGCCCGGGGACCGATATTAGCCCTTTTGGCTAGAGCTGATAGGGGGGTTTCCCTACTTTGGGGTACAGTCCGTGTTCCGCTTTTTATATTTTCGGAAAAAAATCCTAATTTTACATGCACCCACCCATTGACTTGCTAGGCAGGCCCCGATAAGCCCGGGGACCGATATTAGCCCTTTTGGCTAGGGTTGATAGGGGGTTTCCCCTATTTTAGGGGTAAAGTCCGTGTTCCGCTTTTTATAGTTTGGGGAAAAAATCCTAATTTTACATGCACCCACCCCAATGACTTGATAGGCAGGTCCCAATAAGCCCGGGGACCGATATTAGCCCTTTTGGCTAGGATTGATAGGTGTTTTCCCCTATTTTAGGGGTAAAGTCCGTGTTTCGCTTTTTATATTTTCGGGAAAAAATCCTAATTTTACATGCACCCACCCATGACTGAATGGCCCTAGAGGAGCGCTTCACTTTGACACCTCACTCGACCCATTCGGTCCACTAGGGACCCACCCCGGTCACAAAACGTCTATTCCCATACACTTTTTAGGCATTCCCCGTATACATTAACATTGGAAGTCACTTGGTTGACATGGGACTACTTTCTGTCCGCGAAAGTGACGGCATCGCCACCAGACCGCGGAAGAATACAAAGGTTAAAGGTTGCTGGAACTACTTTTGACCTCCACGTGACCTTGAGCTGGTGGCACCACCTGGCGGAACTCCCCGTCATCTCCCCAATATGCAAATTAAAAATATCCCCTATACCTTTAACCTGGAAAAAAAGGGCACCAAGAGTTACCTCCCTGGAAAATAGGAGTAGAAATCATTGTTTCCTACTACTAAGGTTACATCATCCGAACGCATGGCACGATCATATGTAGAACGTGAAATGCCCTTAGCAAGCTAAGATGAAAAGGTTAGTGACGGAACGAACAAAGACACTGTAACGAAAGTGCAGGTTGACAACGACCCCTTTCATAAATCACAGCTTCTGAATGATACGTGACTATGTGAAAACGAAAGTTACATTGTGTTTATGTGTGCGGTTCACTTACCTGATGGACTTCAGCGCTGTAATTTTCCTAGAATGACCTATAATAATCCGGGAGACGGACAATGCCTCGAAATCCCGGTGAAGTTATCTCAAACGATCAGTTTGGACGGTGGAAGGGACTCTGGTGAGCCCACTCGCTTCGCTGTAGATGACGTCAGTCAGGAATCCGGAAGTCAACACGGAAGAATATGCAGATTAGGACAGTGAACTTTGCGGTCGTCGTATGAATTAACTAGAGAGAGTTGGAAGCTGAGATTTACCAGTTACGTCCGTTATGAATTATGGTTTGTTCCTCCATAGCCATATTTATCCAGCGAAGTCCAGATAAACTGTTCGGGAAGTGATGTAAGTGACAATAAAGAGGGCGCTGTCATTTTCGACGTCTGTTTCTACCTTTATCCACAGAAGAGCGGTAGCCCTATATAAGCCGGACTCGCGCTGAAACGAGGCAGACCAGCAGAAACATCGAGGTGAGAGCACACGCCAAATCATTTGGGGAGAAGAAATCCAATACCTTGCCGGGCCGGAGAAAGACCGCCGCCGAATTGGAGAAGTGCCGCCGCCGAATTTGTGCCGCCGCCGAATTTGTGCCGCCGCCGGGCCGGGACCAGGCCGCCGAATATTATAGCATCATCATTGCATACATTTACACACACTTACATTCACATGTCCGGGCTGTGTTTACTCTGCTTCGATCTCTATCCGCCTTCAACCGTAAGGCACAGTTGAACGGATATTGCGCTGGAAGTTAAGAGTATAGACACTTATCGCCAATGGTTATTCTTATTCTCTACCGTACGCTAGTACGGGCTCAGCTCTGGGAATTAACTAACGGCGTTCGTGTCGAAAGCATGGCCATACATTAGCCGCATCTCTCCTTGCCTTCAACCGTATCGCACAGTTGTTCAGGGATTGCGCTGTGGTTAGTGTATCTATTAAGCTACATCCGGTAGGAGATGCGAGTCTCTGTGAAGAGGACATAGCTAAACCAAATCATACACAGTTCCTACATAAACAATTATTCATGCACACATGTACTTAAACCACAACCCACGGGTTGAAATACATTCACGCTAACACCCACAAGCTATAGGTTCGAGCCTATAGCTTGATAAATATACATCTACCTAGGCAATCGTACGATAAGCGATTATTCATTCACGTCTCCATAAGTACAGTCTCTCACCAACCTGTACATATATTGAGTAATTCACGGCTAATGATAGATTACTACTGTCTCATACAGTAGTATATAGAGGGGGAATCCTAGACCTGATGCCCATCTATTGCGGAAGACCCTGCAGTAGTATAGAGAGAGGGTTCAAGGGTCAACTGACCATACAGTAGTATAGAAGGAGGGTTCCTATACTAGTTGACCATACAGTAGTATAGAAGGAGGGGTTGTCCCTATACTAGTTGACCATACAGTAGTATAGAAGGAGGGTGCCGATTCCAGGTGCCCATACAGTAGTATAGGGAGAGGGTTACTAGACCAGGTGCCTGCCTATCCACCGTGTGTTATTGATGTCCGATCCTATGTGGACCGTGTAGCCGTGAACTCTAGCCTTGATGATTAATCCTTGGAGCCGGGCCGCGGAGTGAGTCGCCGTGAGCGGGGTCGCTGAAGCCTGGGGGTGTATTCCTACGAGGGGTGCCGTCTGCTGCTGTGGTGAGCCGTGCAGTTGAATAGTCCTGCGGTGTTACAGAGAGACGGGCCGGTGCCGTAGAAGCCTTTGTACTGTGATAGTACTGTCGTGCCCAGGCCGTCCGCATCCATTGACGGTTATCAACGCTTGGAGGGGCTTAGTCGTGTAAGACGAGACACGACGACGACGAGAAGTCCATACCACCCGAGGGAGGAAGACCGGGGGAAGGAAGACACACGTCGGACATAACCACGGAGGGGCCTAGTCGTGTAAGACGAGACACGACGCAGTGTTCATCCATACGGGAGTGAACGAAGACCTGGGGAAGGAAGCTAGACGCTGGACCTTACCACGTATATCTGGGGAAGGACGATAGACGCTGGATCCTACTACAAAGCCCTGGGGAAGGAAGATAGAAGCTGGACCCATCCATGAGAGAACCGGTCGTGACCAGACTGTGGCTGTGACCAAGCCTGCTCGCGTTATAGCTAGGGCTATATATATTTTGTATATATTTTCTATTGAACTTCGGTTAATGATAACTATAAGAGTACAGATAATTCATAGAGTAGGGATCTTCTTTGCAGGGATTGTACGCTACCACGGTTTGAATCCTGTATACCTGCTCAAAGAATTATATGTCAGTATTGCATTAATTTGCTTTGGTTGTCATTACAGGTCTTCCTTTCCAACCTCCTTGATCCAGACAAGGTGACAGGTTGAATCGAACTCCCTCGTTGGCCAGGATCAGTGCCCGAGTGCGTTCCAAGTAGCCTGACAGTTTGTCTTGGGGACCCTGCGCACTCTGTGGATCTGAAACATCCATTATCCCACGTTATAGAAGTAGAAACGTTTCAACACGAACACTTGGCTAATGGACAGTGTGATATATACGGCACCAGTAGACGCAAATGCCCTGCATAATCGTACGAAGAGAACATGAAAAAATATAAACTTACCAACAGAGCAGTCCGGCGAACTTGTATGGTTGAAGAGGTCTTAGTTTCTGGTTCTGTCGATAAACACTGGGGTATTTATGCTGTCTTCGAAATGCTTACGCTTACAAAAACCTGATTATTCATCAAACATTAGCGTTTAACTGAAAATGCAACTAAATACGAGATAAGATGTGGAACTTTGTTAATGCTACATAAATCAAGATCATCGAGATCATCGAGACAGAACTGAAACCAATAATACAGGATTATACGTTTTTGTTACTTGTTATGTATTACCAAAAAAATAATCACCAAACACCCAGAAGACTTCCGATGCATAAATCCAATTGGCATGACAATATTCACCCTGTGAGACATCAACTGTAAAAGTCTTGATGGAAGTTGACCATGGAAATTCAATTTTTCGCCATTGACAGCTGACCGGTGTTACCGAACATTCAACTTGTACAAAGAGAGCCTTCTCATCCCTACACCATGCTTTTCCCAAAAGTGACCTAAAATCAACATCAAGAAGTACAGTTTGAAGCCTCATCTGCAATTTGAAATATCAAATTTGATCAGAAATGCTGAAAAATCACAGCTTATAAAACCACAAAGACATGCTCTCAAATTTCTAAACAATGTATAGTTCGAGGGGCTCCGACCCGGAAGTGATTAACTCCGGTCTGATGCATGACGGTCATGGAACCATTGTTGAAATAAAGAATACTCATCTGAACAAACAATATCATCCCCAAACTATCCTGAGAAGGCACAAATAAAACTGTGCAAAGATAGAGAATTTACAGCCTAAATACCAAGGGTACCCCTTTATAATTTTCTATCATTTTGCCATATATGCCTTCATACTGAGGTGCATACAAACTACAATATCTCACTAAACTGTAAGTAATTTTCCATCTGGTAAAAAGCACTCTGATAAAAAGGCTATCCCTCTGACCATAATAAAAAGAGCATTGATTATATATGTCAAACACTATTTTTCATTATTTCTTATTATATTATCTCATAGAGAACAGACAGACTGACCGACAGATGGACATACCCCAAAGTCAATAAGCTTCATGTGTGCCATGAGTTTGGGGTACAACTGAAATTTGATCATAATCTGAATTCGTAATTTGTGATTATAGCATAAACAAAAATCACTTTCTTTCGATCAGATTATCGGCCTAAATGACCTTGACTTTGAACCTTTGACCTCGCATTTAATGCGGTTCTTCTATATCTCAGAAGTAAAGCATTAACAGAGTTTAGTGTCAATCCAAACCCTGCCAATAAAAGTTCACATCTCTGAACTGGAGTTATGACACGAACAACACAATTTTCATTTTTGTTTTCAAAATTATCACAAGCAAAGATTTGAATAAGAGGATTTTTTCTTTTATGTGAACTTGACCTTTCACCTTTTGACCTGGAAACAAATTAAGGTTTCACATATTGGAAACCATAACCTAGAACTAGAGATCGCCCTTTTGTTTGAAAATTTCTGATCCAAGTCACCTTGACTTTTTTCCTTCTACTATTGGTATTCCTTGAACAATTCCGAGCAGATTTCTTGCGTAGAATTTATCCTATTAAGGCTTTGATTGTGATGCTCATGTGAGCGCCATTGAGCTCATTCATCCTTATGTCCTCCGCGAGTCTTGAGTTAATTACGCTCTCGGTTTTATACCCTTGTCGAGTTATTTTCTATAATTACGTCACTTCAACCCTATATGGATTTTTTTTTCACTGAAACTGCCTGATAAACTAATAAATAATCATCTGATTTGAGATAAAATAGTTTTGGGCTCTTTCACGTAATGCACGAAGTTACAGCTCTCAAACGTTTCTTCATTTTGGAGCACATAGGAAAAGTTCCATGGGAGAGGCGGGACTAATTCCACCGATACCAATTAGGTTTAACCCTATCTGGCCTGGAGGGGGGCGAAATGGTCCCTCACCCCCTTCTAAATTTTTTGCGCTGTCTCCGGAACGACAGAAAATGGAGAGCTGAAACTCCGTGACTTTATAGTTTATCATATTGGGGTTGTTTTCAGCCTATTTGCATAACCCCCCGAGCAGAAGATAATGGAAAAATTCATGATGGCGGCCACGTGGGGTACCAGAAAAGTGATGTTTTGTCATATTTCTTTAAAATTTATGATATTCCGGGATGAAAAGTGGGCAAAAACTATTTTATTTCACATCACATTAATATTTACTAATTTATCAAGCAATTTTTTGCGGAGAAATTGCATAAATAAAATATTCGAAAAATCTGACTGAAAAATCGACCAAAAAATGTCGTTTTTGAAAATGACGTCACTGTGACGTCATCAAAACGGCCATGTTGGCTTTTTTACATTTTCTGGTAGAGCTTGACCCAAGGGTATAGTGTATAGTGTGGTAAGTTTCAGCCCCCTAGCTAAAGGGGTGAGGAAACTAATTAGAGGGGGGGGGGGCCACAACAGCTCCCAAAAAGCCCAGGCCAGATAGGGTTAAATAATCACCCGTGAAAATTAACCATTCAGCTTTTCATGTCGTAACATGGAAAGTAACAAGATCCAAAGAAATGCTCAACACTGCTCCCGTATTCAACTTTTCCGTCTAAAAATTCAACGTATGGAAGATGAGAAGTTCGTATCGCTCCCCGTATTACTACTTTTCACCTGAAAAACAAAAAAAACCCAGAAAGATGCAAAGCTTGACATTACGGAAGCGTATTAGTGCCAGAGTGAATTTTTTTTCCCAAGATTTATCTCCTAATTAGGACATAATATCTCCCAATTAGGACTTATTATCTCCTAGTTAGGAGAAAACTATCTCCTAATTAGGATTTATTATCTCCTAGTTAGGACTAATTATCTCCGAATTAGGAGAAAATTATCTCCTAATTAGGACTTATTATCTCCTAATTAGGACTTATTATCTCCTAATTAGGAGAAAATTATCTCCTAATTAGGACTAATAATCTCCTAATTAGGAGAAAAATATCTCCTAATTAGGAGAAAAATATCTCCTAATTAGGACTTATTATCTCCTAATTAGGACTTATTATAGCTGTGTGCATAACGATTGGATCGGAAATTGGCGAATATGTATGGAAGAAGGATAAGTCCGTTTCGAAAACTCGCCTTTAATTTCATAGGGCGGGGTTGCGAAATTGCGGAAGAGTGAAGCGACAGAGCGAGACTGCGAGATTGCGAGACAACGTGAGAGCGATGCAATAGAGCGAGAGAGTGAAGCGAGAGGGAGAGACTAATTTAACTCGCAACCTGGCTCCCGTGCTTCGTTCTTCGGCAAGATCGCTCCCTTGCAATCTCACTTTGTCGCTCTCTTGCAGCCTGGCGGTCTCGCCAACTCGCTACATCACAAACTTCCAGTCTCGCAATCTCGCTGCCTCTCTCCTTCGCAATATATCTCGCTCACAATTTGCAAATTCACCAGCTTTCATTTTATCATTGTACAACACAAGTCTTACAAGAGCAAGGTAGCGATTTTGCGAAGTTAAATCAGTTTCGTTCTCTCGCTCCCTCGCTTTGTTCTCTCCCCATCTCACAATCTCGTAACCTCGCTCTGTCACTTCGCTGTCTCGCAACCTCGCTCTCTCGCACTAAGGTAATGAAGGCGAGGGAACGTGGTTGCGAAATGGCCTTATCCGACTTCCATAAATACATGTATGTATACCGGTTTTGCCGAGATAAGTATCATCTTCGGAAATTTGCAGTCCGAGATTTATCTCCTAATTAGGAGAGAATAAGTCCTAATTAGGAGATAATTTTCTCCTAATTAGGAGATAATTTTATCCTAATTAGGAGAGATAAGTCCTAATTAAGAGATAATAAGTCCTAATTAGGAGATAATTTTCTCCTAATTAGGAGATAATAAGTCCTAATTAGGAGATAAATCTCGGGAATTGTTTTTTCATACTGGCACTAATACGCTTCCGTAATTACGCCCCCTATGCATAGAGAGATTGAACGGCAATATGAGAACTGTAGGTCTACTATTCCTAATTTAACGGCTAACAAATTCGTGCCATTTTGTCCAAATCTGTGGCTGTATAAGGCGGCCATAGGAGATAGGGTAGAAAGTTTGGTGGGATTGGGTGGGGGGACCTGGCATGGTTAACGTCCACTGGGGGCCAGGGACATGAAATTAACATATTAAACTAACGTGCACTTCTACTCGTCGCTATTGTGGGTCCAAGATTGTCTCGGGTTCAGAGGCGGATTCTTCTAAACTATACTGGGTGCCAAGAACAGATTACATTCACATATGCATGGTTCAGCACTCCTGTACTACTCAAACTATATGCCCCCCACTATCCACCACCCCAGTGAACTTTTCTCTTGTGCTTCAGAAGAGAGAAACGTTACGAGTTGTCACTTTATGTCTTTATAGCTTATCATACTCGGGCAATTTTGAGCATGTTGCATATCCTCAGAGAAGAGAATCATGGGTAAATTCAGAATGGACGACTCGGCGGTGTAACTTGAAAGTTGTGTGTTTGTCGTATCCAAATTTAGTTCTCTTTTCTACGTAAAAGTGCCAAATAATATTTTATATCAAATTAGATGATTATTTACTAATTTACCAAGCAGTTTAAGCGAAGAAAATTGCACAAATAAAAATCGGTCAGAAACATAGTCCAGAAAACGGCTTATTTTTATAATATGACGTCACTGTGACATCGTCATTGCGGACATCTTGGTATTTGTGACAGTTTTTGGTAGCAATGGAACTAGAGATATAGTGTGTCAAGTTTCAGTTTCTTATCCTCAAGGACAGGCAAATGACGAAGCTACTGGAAAGGAAACTATCCTTGCCACTATTTAATGTCCTCCGGTAAATGCTCTTTTGGAAGCCAGAGGGCTTAAGACGACCCCAGAGCAAGGAGCACCCCTTCTGTATGTCTCAAGTGATATATATATATTTGGCGCTTTGGCCCATCCGGTCACGATTTATTTACAGAGCCACCTGACTACCATCTTCACAAGTCCAGGTAAATTCTAAACCCTCGCAGATTGATCGATACACTGGCTCGCGAGAATGCCTGACTACATTCAGACAGTGGAGTTCGTCATATATTTTTACTTTTCATTAATCTGCCATACACAAAGACAGTTTTTACTGCACTTATTTCCGTTATATCTATTATTATATGTATTCGAGATCACCATTGTACGATGTATTACTCTGGAATGTGCTAAATAATTAGAGTATTACTATGTTTTTCCCCTTGCATAAATACATTTGAATGTTTTTCAGTGTACATGTATTTACTTCCGCAATTGAGTGTGAGAACAATAAGCTATTTTGTTTTGTACGTGTATGAGAGTACTTTGTTTAGTTTTGAGCCTCCAAGGGACATGAAAAGCTCCGTATGTGTGCATGTGTGTTTATATGTGAGATAGTCTACATATAAATGCCATATTCGTTATGTAGATATGATTCATCTCGATTTTTTTAGTTTGATGGTATCACAAAGTGGCAAACTATAGCGTATGACAATAATAATATCCAAATTTAAAAAAAAAGCAAAACATAAATGTGTTATCTTAAATATAGTTTGCAGGACATCCTCACGATAGCCTATTAACCTTGATCAGACATAACCAAAATACGACAATGAAATACGTAGGTGGAGGTCATTTTATAGGCTTAGTGCCTTTTAATCTCCCCTTCAGGCTCTAATGGCAGCTGGCGGTGTGCCGTCAACATGATCCTTGTTGAAAATCGGTTGTACGCCTGATGTTTTCTTACCTACATATCGCAAGTTGAAAACATACAAATAACCCCCAAATTCTCAGTTTGACACTGCATAAATGCATCCTACCACATAATTGTCAAATCATATAAAGACATTTTCCATCTAGAATTTCTCAGATTTGTTAAGGAAGCACTTAATACAATGCAGAAAAAACGATACTGTCACAATTAACGACGAAAGCTGTATCTAGCCTCCTTCTGACTGGACAGGTGATGTCTTTGGCCACTCGCCGTGGGAGATAAATATGCGCCCCCCGCACCCCCCCCCCCGCCTCCACTCATGACAGACCAAGTGTTGGAATATTTGAGAACCGAAAACTAATATTCGATATAAATTATATGCAATAATTTTATATTTACATTCTAAATGGCAATCAATATTTTCATTCTATAATTTTTACATTTAAATTTGATAACTTGCTACATTTGCATTCAAAACAGTTATTTGTTATAACAAGCGCTGGATGAGCGCAAAGACCTCCGTCGAGGCAACAGGGTTCGTAGCGTAATACATCACTGAATAACATACGGCCGGATGCCAAGCTCAATTTTGCATTTGTTGGACGTTAGCTTCATCAATGGTAATTAATCTGGGATTGAGGGTTCCTCACTAGCATGTCCAGACAGGGATGTGAAAGTCACATTCCCAGCAAATAATTTTTGTTTGATTTGACGTGCTTGAAATATTGGGGTATGGAATAGAGTATATTGATGGAAAACCTGGAAAAGTGCTTGAGACATTAGGCCCCATCCCACCCACACCTCCCCATGAGAGGATCCCCTCACCCAAATCAACACGTTAGCGACAGAAATGAGACCCTGTGTGCCTAGTTGTACCAACTTGCTTGTGATTTTGTGCTATAGGCCCAACACAGCAACACTTCATATTTTGTATGTGTACAGTATAGCATCATCATTGATGAGAGAATGCTCTTCAAAACACACCTGATTTTACCGACACTTCGTTCTGATCTGTCTCAACATCATATGATGAGGATTCAATGCGCTCGGTATAATTTTGTATACTGGTGTTACAGGTCACCTTCGCCTTCACCTTACTGTATCAATGACCATGGACTTGTACATGTATCACATTCACATTGAATGGTGATGGCTGATGAGAATATTGCCCCTATGGAACAAATGACTGGATTCCACGCAGCAAATATTTATTGTGTAACAGTGAGAAGAAAATTAATTGTATAAACATTCCAAGCCTCATTGAACACAGGCCGCACCATACTTGATATGAATATAACGCGCGTACATTAGCTCGCTTGGACGTCGCTTAGTTAAATATGGACAGACTCGCAAAAATCTCAAAATTTTCAAAAGCCACAAAAATGCCCTCAGCTTGTACAGAGTAAGTAAAAATACTTATGTACAACTTGATGTTTAGAAATGACTGTGTTGAGCGGTTCTATTCCCAACTTCTCTTTTATTCTATGTCATAGAGGACAGGGTTTGGTAGATAATTAAAAACTGTATTAACTCGGCTTCACATTTTAGAGAATGACTTTAATTGAGCCAAAGATGAAAGAGAAATACACTTATAAAAAAATCTATTTAAAAAAATATCTGTATATATGTTTATATTAATTTCCATAATTTATTGAAAAAAACTATACGTAGACTTCGACCACCCAATATCACACAGGCCAGGCAACTGTGAGAACAAGTGAAAGATACCCATCGAGTTGAGCGGATTTGCAGATAAACAACAACAAAAAATTGCACTTTGTGCCTCACGAGGCCCTTCTCCATAGAGTGCATGCCAGTTATTTTTCTAGACTACAACAACAACAGTTTTTGCCTGTATCACAGTCCGAGCTTCCGATTACCCTTCAACCTTACCCAGACGACGGATAATTTTTGACAGATTGTCCGGCTAGGTTGTTGATCGGATTCACAGATCATGAATTCCACCGTGACGGAATCACCGTTGGGAAGACTTTTTCTTTATTCAAAGTCATGTACTCGGAAGTTCCGTGGTCATACCCATGTAGTTTCAAGTTTAGTTTGCTATTCTATATGACATCTGTTTACGGATCCATGAAAAATCTACAGATGATCCAGCATTTTCAGTAAATCATGCTTCGAAATGTTCGTGACGGAATCACCTGAAACGGACATGACTCTTGACTAGTGTTGCTTGTCTATTTTTTTGCTGCTCTGTTTCAATCTGACTATTCTTATATGACATCTCTTACTAACATACAGTACCCAAGGATGATAAGATTTTTTTCATCGTGAGAAAAATGCGACTGGATCATCCCAGGGGTTAAATCTAGTCCGTGACGGAATCGACAAAAAATCGTGATGGAATCACGAGTGCGCTTTTTAAATCTTATCGGTAAAAGTGCTTTATTAATTACACATTTTCTTCAAAAAAATATTCCTAGAGTGAATTTATCTCTTCTACTTAGAAAATTAAAACTCTGACCTCTTATTTTTACTAAGGTATACAGCTCCCGCCACATGCATATCTTTTCTGCAGATGTTTCAAAATAGTATAGTTTTCAGTAAAGTGCAATTTTTCTTCTTTGACAATTTAGAATTTCCCGAGTTCTTCATGTTAAAAAATTGCGGGAAAAATATTTCGCTATTAAAACACATCTTCTCTATTATTGGCTTGTTCCCGGGGATCATAGGAAGCGAATAGAACAAACAGCATGCTAATATAGGGTCTACGACAGAATGTGGAGTGAATTTTATGCGAAAAAGGGCTGTTTAGCAATGTCCGCTTTTCCGTGGAATTCATGAGCGCACGATTGAAGTATCATGGGAAGATATATATTTCCAGTCGCTATCTCCCCCCCCCATCTTCAAACAAAAGGAAAAGAAAAAGCCGAGAGAGCGCCTCGTGAGGCAGAGTTATTTTTCCAGACTACAACAACAACAGTTTTTGCCTGTATCACAGTTCGAGCTTCCGATGACCCTTCAACCTTACCCAGACGACGGATAATTTTTGACAGATTATCCGGCTAGGTTGTTGATCGGATTCACAGATAACGATTGAAGCATGGGAAGATATATTTTTTCAGTCGCTATCTCCCCAACCCTCACCCCCCCCAACTAAAAAAAAAGAAAAGAAAAAGCCGAGAGAGTTCTTCGGAGTTTTACGTTTTTGACCTCTGACTTTGAATTTGACTTCTCACTTCCGACTCGCATCCTGGTGAATGACACTCGTCCTTTATCTTTTTGCCGATTCAGAGATTCTCGAGGAAGTTTCCAATTATACTATCTGGAATGCGAGTTTTTCTTTCGTGAAAATTTACTTTTTATGAAAGCGCAGGTTTGTCTTCGTCGCATACCGGCCATCTGTACCAGCGCGAAGCTATAAGTACACGCGCGAATTTAGTACCCTCGAATAAAGAGACCCGGTGGAAGCGCTGCAAAGGATACACACCTTTTGTGACGTAAGCATTCATTTGTGTCCAGAAACTTTTCAAAATTTCGTCGGGAACCATGGCAATCCCTATTGGAAATCACACGAGTCGTGGGTTCCCCATATGACAATTATTTGGCGGGAGATTTCACGTTGCGCTCCTAGACCTCCGTCTGATCGACGGAGGTAAAAACACCAAGGAGATATAAGAGAAGAGTGTGGCATCTATGTAAGGCTAAATATTCAATAATTCCGATAAAGTAGGATATAGAAGTCGATGAATTAAGTAGATCAAACTTATACTGATGATCCAGGGTTATCAGAGATTCAACTTTATTTATCAGGAACCAAGGTGTGTAACATATATCATCAGATTCAACAAAATTGTTTATCAGTTTCGATTTGAAAAGTTGACTATCTCCCGATAACAAGAGATAGAGCATTTATTTCTGTGATATTTGGTGTTCTATAGAAGTCGAAAACTTACTTTTCGTTAAACAACTCTGAACTTCGATTTAATAACCCAGGGTTGTTGTGTTGTTACATGGGTAATTTCCTTTGTTTGTTGTATCACATGACAAGTAAAATGGTGCGAAAAAGTGACAAATAAAAGTCGAAAAACTTCGATATTGAAGTCTATGTTGAAAGGTGATTATCATGAAAGCTCGGATGATCAAGGATACCAGTTGATATACCCGCCGTTAATTATCCACGGTTAAACTTACTAGAGGAGAAAGTGCTAGCTACACGGGCAAATATACTCCATATGACATAAATATTATTACATCCACAGCAATAGACATTGCTGACTTAATTCAGTCTTTTTAAGTTAAATTGTTTTTCTTTTGTCCGCATTATTCAGAGTACACTTCAAGGTTTTATAGAAATCCATTGGTAACATTTTTCTTTTAATACTTTGGCGGCCATCAATATGTTCAAGATGGTTGCCATTTCTCACATACTTTCACCAATTTCAACTTTTACGACAGGCAGACATTTGCCTTTTATAAACTATGCCATATATATGTTGTGAGAATAGGTTTTTCCGCTGTCTCGTCAGTTTACGACGACATGGGGTGTATGATGAAAATTTCCCGATATTTATTTTATATTTTCAAAGTGACCAAGAAAGTTATGAAGACCAACTATTGTAGAGAGATAAACAAAAAGTATGACACAAAACAATTCACTTTCGGAATAAATATGATCCAGTCGCTGTAGTCGGTCTCCTATTCTTCGGGATAACCCTCGGTACAAGAATGATTTAGTAGTGTGTAATCTACAACTATGCAAAGTTAGACGGAAATCAATAAAACTGCTTGAGTGTAATCACTGATTGATGTATATATATGTGTAAAAATATGATTGGGTTCTACCTACAGGCTCCATATAGTTATTAGGGAAAAATGTAGCGATTGCTTACATCTCCGTAAAGCTCCAAGTATGTATATTTTATTATGAAAAGAGAGAAATATTATTCAATTTAAAAAACAAAAATTCCCCAAGCCACAACTTTCTGTATTTCTTCTTTGCTTTGGGCATCCAGTATCTTCAGTCAGTGTGAGAAGTTTTCTTAATATACACCAGGTTGGAGAATGGGGGTACGTTCGTGATCGTCGCAGATAGAAATTGGATGCGAATGGCTTACATGAAGTGACAGGCTGGCGGAATTGGTCATTGTACATCTGAACCTCATCAATAAGTATCTAGGGACTTGAAAGATCTTTCAACATATATTCTGGCTTCTCATATCGATAACTATATCGCGCATCAGTGCTAGCTTGGTCAGGTGACAGTCAAAAATCAATGAATGCCAACATCTGGGTTACGTGTCTTCAGAAATCTGTTTATCGGATCCCTGATAGCATACCTCATCTGTTTCTCGGATTCCTGATAGCATACCTCTATGGTCTTGAGTGATTATGGAACATTTATGGTAAGATTTTCTTGAAATTGACAAAACTTGCATTTCTCTACAACCATGCAAAGTTAGACGGAAATCAATAAAACTGCTTCAGTGTAATCATTAATTGATGTATATATAAATGAAAAATATCATGATTGGGTGCTAGTCCGGCAGATATGTAACAAAAATGGGTCGATTGTGCACTTTGTGATAAAAGCATGAAACTTTGCATAGTGACAGAGAAACACATATTATTCATTTTTAGAGGGGGAGTCCGGCTTGAAAATCCGTGGTTGACCGCCATCTTGGATTTCAAAATGGCCATCAGAAACCATCAAATTCGCAAATCGGCACTTCTAAGACACATAGAATGTTAATTTAAACGGCTATCTCTACATTTGCGTGCAGAAGTTGATCAACACACTTTTGCTGCACTAGAGCGGATGGATTTCAAGTTGGCGGCTATTTTCTTCAAAATCGCTGCCGAGAATCGCTTATGTCGACGGTTATGTGACTTAGGTGAATCGATAGACAAAATTCTACTTTTGAGTGACTTAAAATGATTTTTTTTTGGCATCAGCAGACACTCATTCACGTTGACACCTGCTGGCTTCTGAACATGGACACCAAACTGGCTGTCATTCATCTTTGGTATAAGTTCCCTATCCAAACTGACTAAGAGAAGCTTCACCTGAAGAACACAGAAGAAACCAAGTCCAAATGGGACGATTGCTACTTGTATGATCAAACATGAAACACAACGATTTTTGTATAACCTGTATAACCTCGTAGGCAATAGCATTCTTCAACAAGGCCGACCTGGCTCGACCTTTGACAAGTCGCGGCACAGTGGACTTGGTTGAGTCAGTTGAGTCAGTCTGTCTCGAATGATCACGTCATACATGTACATGGATTAGACACGTTCATTGGCGAGCATTTTATGGTTAAAAATCCCTATTAGTACACCATCTTGGATATCAAGCTTTTCGTCATCAGCGAACATTGAAACCTAAAATGGATATCTGATACAAGGCTGGTTTACACATTGCTTTAGCAGAGGAACTGGTTAAGGGACTTCTACTGTGTGAAACAATGTCCAGTCGGTATGGTGTTCTATTTGTGGAGTTTTGGCTTATCTCTTTAACATTATAAAACCCGACGCGCGACGGAGAGGGCGACGTCGCCTTTTAAAACGCGACGTCGACTTTTTCCGTTGCGCGTCGAGTTTTGATTCTTCAAAAAGGCGACGCACGACGCGAAAAGTCGACGTCGCGTTTTGAAAGGTGACGTCGCCCTCTCCGTCGCGCGTCGCGCGTCGACTTTTGCAATGTTATGATAGGGCAAAAGTCGACGTCGACTTTTGAAACACGACGTCGAGTTTTGGCCTATGTCTTTAACATTGTAAAAGTCGAGGCGCGACGCGCGACGGAGAGGGCGACGTCGCCTTTTAAAACGCGACGTCGACTTTTCGCGTCGCGCGTCGAGTTTTGCAAGTCGACGCGTGAGATCAAATTGGCACAAATAGAACACCATAAGTCGGAGACGACCACCATTATCAATCACATGGATACTAAAATACTAACAAAAAGCTAAATCTGATAAGCCCTTCAGTATTCTTCAAGATATAGCCAGTGGAAGTGGCATGATCAATGTCAGTTAATTCTGCCTTGGCGATATTGGGTCCAGTGCTGTCTGGTCTTGGTAGGCGATATCCTCGAAATATTCTCCCTACACCTGGAGCTATAATTACAAGTGTCTAGTCCGTCATTCATAATCCAGCCGTCGTCCATTAGAGAATATCCGCGTCCATAATCCAAAGACCTATTCCATTTCCATATAACAGTATTAGCACCAAATTCAAAAAGACAAAAGTATACATAAACATAGGCTTGTTTCCTGCAAGAGAGAAGCGGTCAACAGTTTTCAATGATGCCGGCAAGACATCATGATGTTCCAAAATATCAAATCCGTATCGCTGATCAGTATTCTTAATCCATAATATTCGTTATAGAGTCGTCATCTAAAAATGATGTACCTCAGTCACGCTTTGATTGTGACTGTTCATATGAGTACCATGAGGATCTTGAAGTACATGGGCTCATACGGCCCCTAGCCCCGGGTTAAGCGGAATTAGACACATGTTACGAAACGTAGCCCCATAGATCTTGCACGCTACGTTCGTATTTTGCTATCAGCATGCGATATGTATCGCCAAATTTGAGAAACTTTGAGTGGAGGCGCTTGGTAGAATAGCCCTGTTTTATAAGTTTCTGCAACAGTGTTTTGTGACGTTGATTAAAATCATCACATTTAACACAGGATCTAGCAAATGCTACTAAGCGAGATATGTATACGCCATATGCAGGTCCCACTGGAATATTACTATCCAGAAAGGGATAGTTTACGATGTCGAAATTGTAATCATCTCTTTTGTCATAAAGTCGACGAGAGAGAATGCCCGCTTCATTTTTATAGAGATAGAGATCTAAATAAGATGTGCCTGTAGGGCTATCTGTAGTTTCCTTCAAATCCAGTGAAGGTGGATATATATCCTTCACTGCGTCATTTATATAGCGATTATCCACAGCGAGAAGATCGTCTATATAGCGTTTGGTGAATGAGAAGGAACGGGCTTTGAATGGATCGGTTTTTGAAAGCGCCTGCATATAGTCATATTCATAAGAGAACAGATACAGGTCAGCCAACAGGGGTGCACAATTAGTACCCATTGGAATACCTATATGCTGCTGATATATTGTGTTGCCAAATTTCACATAGATATTTTTAATGAGAAATTCAAGCAACTCTATAAGGCTGAAACTTACCACACAATATGTCTGGGTAAAGCTCTATTCCTTAACCTTGCCTTTCAAGAACAGATTACTATGATGGAGTTTTTGAGATCCCGTCATGTCCCATGGTTAAAGCTTTTAGTGATATCTTGCAAACCTGTAGTGTTATGCAAGCATGTCCAGAATTTTCTTAATAGGATATGCCACCAGTTTCATCCGCAAATTTATGTAAAGTTCATGATATAAAGTTCCCAACATCAGTATGGAATAAATTTTCATCAAATATATTGATGTATTTCTTTTGAAACGTCCTGACTTCATCACTGTAGTTACAATAGAAATACCATATCACATGCTGAGATTATCCTCGAAGTTATTAGGGTTAGCAATTATTCGTGATCCGTGATAGGTTAGGCATATTTTTTTACCGACGCGATGCACTGGTTTTGCCATGCATGTCAGTTGACTGTGCTACCGTTGCTTCATCGTTGAAGGAATGTTATGCTGAGTTCCATTAAAAAATTCATATTTATCAGTTACTCCGGAAATGGAATAAGCTCATATCAGTAATCCATGTTATATTTGTTGACCACAATTTCTCTAATGATCGAACTTAGTTGCATGGTAGAGATGGTTACCGGTATTCATAATGTTGTGAACAAAGTGTCACAGTTTGAAGCATTGAATGGGGATGAGGCTGGTTCCCGGGTTGCCTATCCTGCCAGCCGAGTCGCCAAAGTTTATTGAAATCAAAAGGTCAAGTACAAAGTACACTGGCATACAAAACTGCATGTTGAACTACTAGTTCTGGCATTTGCATCATTTGTATTGCTGATTCGGGCATGGGATTTCAACGACAAACTGAATCTATGAATATTGCACTCAAATATAGCAAATACAGGCATGACTACATATTTGAATAGCTTGTCAATGAGCATTGTGTCATCCTCAAATCGCAATGCTAGTTTCTAGTAATGGCGATAGAACACAAAGGAAAAAGGTAACGGTGGTGCCGTTGCCGTTGGCATTAGAGCAAGCCCTGCTGCCCTTACAGGAAGTCATGTTGCCTGCTGTGCTTTTGCGCTGGGTAGCTATAGGCGCTGGTAAAGAAGGCTCCCATAATTTAAGGACCGGCTATGCCACCCCACCCAGATGTTTGCGAAAAACAAATGACTTTGCTGATGATAGGTGGGATAAGGCTCATATTTTTCTCAGTAATCTTAGTGCCTCTGCCTCTTAACATCTTTAGTGGACTAATGAATTGTAAAATGTGGCCTCTCACTGAATGCGCAGGGACTCATTATATACGTTTTAACAAAGTCGACAAAATCCGCTTACAATGTGTCTCGTAGTTTTTATTTCATCCTTGTTGGTGGAAATATATGTGTTGAAGCTAGACATTGCCAGTACATTCGTAAAAAAAAATCACCACTGCAGAAATTCCAAACCGAGACGAATACTTGCAACTTCCCCAAACAGATATTTTCTGACCTATTTATCGCTTGCTTATTCTGGAGCACACACATATATCAAAACCACATGTCTAATTTCCAAAGCTTTGTCCTTACAACCTGCTCCTGGTTGGGAACCAGACAGCTTCTGAACAGCTATAGACTCTTGCATCATAACGATAATTAGCTAGTATACATGTACATCCATGATCAACCATAAGCATACGGAGTAGTTGAAAGGGAAATTCAAGTAGTGTTCCATATTAAAATGATTTGGTTTTTGAATTCTTCGAAAAATATCGGAAACCCTTTCCTGAAGACAGTAAGGATTCGCTGGACAGCAAGAAGACCAAAAACGCTTATGTTGCCAAAATAGTTAATGAAATCAGTACCTTTGTCATAATCAATCTCAAATGTTCCCAAAGAAACATATCTAGAGAAATTTCATGTATGGCTTCATTACTCAAAACAAACGGACTCAAAAAGGCCAAGCTGCCGCGAAGTGTCGGAGTCCAAGCCCCAACTGACCTCGCTGAAGAATGCACTTTCTCTTCGCGCTTGAATTGTATGATTGTTTTTAATTTGGTGCTATTAATGCTGTTATATGAATTATGGGCACAGAAATTCTATTACTGACGAGGGATGAATATTGAGTGACGGACTAGACGCTAGGTTTGTCAACAACTCGTCAACACGCTTGATGTTTCTTTGCGATGGTTGGAATGAGACTGGGTGTTTGTAGAAAAATAATCCAGTAAAGTATGAGAGTCTTGAGTGAATTCTCACAAAGAAGAGAGTCATGATGATATATCCGCCGCACAGACCCGCCACAGTTGGGGTTAGCTTTTTCTCCGTTGTTCAAGAGGGGCTTCTCCAAGTGAGTGGGGATGGAAAACTAACATGAAAATTGAATGGCAGCCATTTTGACTCCTCAGAAATTATCATATTCTATTTCGAACAGAAGACCTATATTGGGGAAAATACACGCAACAATTATTATTATTCGAATTATGCTCAGGTCTCTGTCACGGAGATCAGTCTCCAGCGTCACTAACTTCATATATTGCAGACATCACCGATGGGAATACACGATGCCACATGTCAGGTCAATCAAATGTAGAGTATTAGGTAAATACCCAAGATGTGACCTATTCCAGATATCAGCTAGGTGAATGAGTAGGAGAGATATGTAAAAGGTGGGTGAAGTTGACGTTTAGCGACTGAAAAGCAACCATATCAGTCTACAGAAAAACATCTCTTTCAGACTTTAGAATACGGAGGATTCTAGAATGTAACCGTAGTATCTCAACCGCGCTTTTATTGCAGCTGTTCATGAGAAACTTAACCACACGTGTCACTTGTCCACAAGTAACCATGCAGTGTCCAAAGACATAAAAACCCCATTTTAGGCCACTCAGAAGTAGAAGTTTCTGTATCTGTTCACGTAAGTCACATAACAATGAAAATAAGCGATTCTCGGCAGCCATTTTGAAAAGAAAACGGCCGCCATCTCGAATTCCATCAGTTCTGATGCAACAAAACTGTGTTGATCAACTTCCTTGAGTACGCAAATGTGGGTATAGCCGTTTAAATTGGCCTCTTATGTGTCTCAGAAGTGCAGAAATGCGACTTTGTGCTATTTGATGGCGGCCATTTTGAAATCCAAGATGGCCGCCAAATACATATTTTCAAGCCGGACTCCCCCTCCAAAAATGAATCATATGTGTTTATCTATCATCCTGCCAAATTTCATGCTTTTATCACAAAGTGCACAATCATTTCACATATCTGCCTGACTACTGCACTTGGCACATGTAAATTTCACACAGCCGTGATAAACACTCAATAATTGCAGATAACTCTCTAACTAATAGATATAACTCTCTATATACTACATACAGACGAAATAAAAATAAAATACCCAGCATCTGGGATGAAACACCCCCGGTATCAAGAAATGTATTTCGCTTTCTCTTGTTAAATCTGAAATTAAAACCCAATTACTGTACGACTTAGCTAATAGTTTGAATGCTCCCATGAAAGAAGAAAGGTAAAGTATTATATATTTCATTCACCCCTGCACTATAATTTCGACACAATAGGATAGATCACACTCCATTGAGTTTCAATGATATATTATTCAGAAGCTTGTATATACTATTGATGAATATATATATATTCTTTTTAATTTCAGCGCAAATCACTGTCAGAAATGGTGACACGTAAATCCGAAAGGCGAAGCTATCCAGGTCACACATATAACTGTCCTAATTATGTTGGATTTAAACCCGTCTGACCTGGACTTGTCCAGGCATGGGGGGCATTCCCCCCTAAATATATCTCTTATGCTTCGAGCTAAGGAGCTGAAACTTACCACACAATACCTTTGTGTCAAGCTCTACCAGAAAATCTAAAAGAAAATCCAAGATAGCCGCTTCGATGACGTCACAGTGACGTCGTCTACAAAACAGGCATTTTTGGTAGATTTTTCGAAATTTTTATTTACATGTTTTCTTTGCAAAAACTGCATGATAAATTAGTGAATCATCTGATAATAGTCTGGTGAGGAATAAAACAGATTTTGCCCAATTTTCCCACATGGCCACCATCTTGAATTTACCCATGATCCTCTACTGCGGGGGGGGGGGGGGGGGGGATTGCAAACAGGCTCAAGAGGATCACCTTTTTTTTTTTTGGTTCTGGAGATAGGGGAGAAAGTGTAATAAGGGGGACAAAATGTCCTCCCCAGGCCTGGTAGGATTAAAGCAGGTCACAACCGCACCATTTCGGGTAACCAGAACTTCTACTCGACAGAAACGTGCATTTATTTACTGTATTTATTCAGAATCTTTATGTATGTATACATACAGGGAAACCCAAACAGGTGGTTTCATGACATCTACATTATCATCTTACAGTGTTATAGATGCTGCAACAAATCCAAGATCCACAGGCATCCCCACTTCCACTGTTCCGACTGAAAACGACAAAGAATTTAACACACAGTCGGAAAAAAGGTGATACTTATCACCCTAAACTAGTGATGAGAGCATCACCCAATAAAGGTGATCAGTTAGAGTCATCACCCTTTTCCACCATGGGAGAAAACAAACATCCTCAAATGAGGATAATGCGGTGTGCCATCATGTGACGAAATTGCAGGGCGGTAATTTCTCTGTGAAATATGCATGATGCAGGCGGCCTTGCAACGGCCTTCCAACAGTCCAAAATAGAAGTCATATACGATGGTATGGGAAGGACTGCCATGCATTACCTCAAATACTGGGGGGTTTTGGCGCAGACGTGAAAATAATGTGGCATGTGAACTTAATATGAGTATACTGTACTGACACTTCCTGCAAATATAATGTGGGGCATATACTAAATTTCTACACGGCTCTTCATGCTCAGCCCTGCATATTCCAAACATGATCCATACATAGCCATTCATGCATAAGACCCGGTTTACTTTCGTGGCCGATACAATGATTGAACTGAACCACATCGTGATATAACTGAGGCATTCTAACCTGAGTTAAGCCACAGCCCAATGCTGAAGTCATATCGACACATTTAATTGCTGCACTGACGGATTCATACCTAATTCATTATGGGCACTGCGAGAGTTTTTCACTGGATAGATTATACTCTATTTGGATTAACCTTGTTTTTTTCACTTCTGATCGGTGTGTATTACGCCGTCCAAATGAAGAGGAAGAAAATCAAATCGTCCGCAGAGGAGATGTTGGTAGGAGGAAGGACGCTGGGTATTATACCCGTGGCTCTCTCGCTGTTTGCCACCTTCACATCGGCAGTCGGTATAATGGGGCGACCCACGGAGGTGTACACGTACGGGGGGATGATTATGTTCCGGCTAATTGCGATGATTATCACTGCACCTATCAACTATAATATCATACTGCCCATCTACCACAGACTGAAACTAACCAGCGCCTACGAGGTACGATTTTATCTTTTTCGAATGCAACCAACTCAGTGACGGGGAAGGGGCAACTTATTGCCTCACCCAGACCTTGGGGAATTCCTGTCGTCTACTGAACTACTCTGAATCGTTCTGGTATGGGATCATTGAGCCTATTCCAATAATTATGAGTGCAAAGGATAACTGATAAATAAAGAATTAATTTTAAGCCAATATTTTCATTTTCGCGATTCGGCGCATCCGATTTTTATTTTTATACTTCTTACGTTATTTCCTAATGCGAGGATATTTTGGTTCAAATATCAACAGGTCCACTCCCTGGACATATAATGTATGAAGAGGCAATGGTGGTGTATTCAAATTTTTCCATTTAAATGTCTTTTTTGTAGATTAAATGATTTCCATGATACTCACAATGAAAAAGGTTTAAGATGTTTTTCTCTGTTTGCGTCATCAGCCTCATATGGGATGCCTGTAGTGGATTAGTTTTCTCACAAACGAAAACAATGAGCGATTCCATTTAACTCAATTGAACCAATAGATCGAATGCTAAAACGAGCGTAGATTTAATAACCTTATAGTTGTCCTTTATTCCTTGTCCTTGGTAAATTTGTCAATTAACTAGTCCTGATTACCATTTGTTTTACGACCAAAATGTCATTAACCCTATCTGGCCTGGGCTTTTGGGACCTGTCCAGGCCTGGGAGGGGGGAGGCATTTCTTCATTTCTTCGCAAGAACTGCATGATAAATTATTAAATAAGAGCCTGTGAAATGAAATAGTTTTTGCGCACTTTTCATCTCAGAAAAACAAAAAATTTGAAGAAAAATAGCCAAGGAAACTTCACTTTCTGGTACCCCACATGGCCGCCATTTTGAATTTTAACCATGATCGTCTGCTTGGGGGTCATGCAAATATTCTCAATATGACCCAAATATGATAAGCTACAAATTCAAGGAGTGTCAGCTCTCAATTTTTGTCGTTCTGGGGGCCATAAGTAGTATACATCATGCATTTAAATCCAGTGAAAACCCGGATGTAGAGGTCATAGAGGTCATTTGACCTTTGTGACGTCACGCGTCAGCCAATCAGGAGTGCGTATTGATGTCACGTGGTGTGTGTGGTGGGAGGTGGGACAAGATGGCGGCTGGTTTTTTGTGTCGTGTGGGAGGTGGACAAGATGGCGGCCTGTTTGTGTGTCGTGTGGGAGGTGGGACAAGATGGCGGCTGGTTTTTTGTGTCGTGTGGGAGGTGGGACAAGATGGCGGGGACAAGATGGCGGCCGGTTTTAGTGTCGTGTGGGAGGTGGGACAAGATGGCGGCCGGTTTTAGTGTCGTGTGGGAGGTGGGTTAAGATGGCGGCTGGTTTTAGTGTCGTGTGGGAGGTGGGACAAGATGGCGGCCGGTTTTAGTGTCGTGTGGGAGGTGGGTTAAGATGGCGGCTGGTTTTTTGTGTCGTGTGGGAGGTGGGTTAAGATGGCGGCCCGTTTGAGTGTCGTGTGGGAGGTGGGACAAGATGGCGGCCCGTTTTTATGTCGTGTGGGAGGTGGGTTAAGATGGCGGCCGGTTTTAGTGTCGTGTGGGAGGTGGGTTAAGATGGCGGCTGGTTTTAGTGTCGTGTGGGAGGTGGGACAAGATGGCGGCTCGTTTTAGTGTCGTGTGGGAGGTGGGACAAGATGGCGGCCGGTTTTAGTGTCGTGTGGGAGGTGGGTTAAGATGGCGGCTGGTTTTTTGTGTCGTGTGGGAGGTGGGACAAGATGGCGGCCGGTTTTAGTGTCGTGTGGGAGGTGGGACAAGATGGCGGTCGGTTTTAGTGTCGTGTGGGAGGTGGGTTAAGATGGCGGCCGGTTTTAGTGTCGTGTGGGAGGTGGGACAAGATGGCGGCCCGTTTTAGTGTCGTGTGGGAGGTGGGACAAGATGGCGGCCCGTTTTTGTGTGTGGGAGGTGGGACAAGATGGTGGCCTGTAGAAAAACGTATAAAAGGAGTCGATTTTTAGGGTAGGGGTGTATTCAATCTGACTTACCTGACCTGCCTGCCTGCCTGCCTGCCTATCCGCTTGTATGAGACGAAAAGCATGAGACGTGGAGAAGATTTTCCCTTGGACCCAGCAGCACCTCCGGTTGAAGTCTTGCCTGAAGACGAGCATGTCAGGGCCATTTATCAACGTCACTGGCCCACCATACGCCATTGTTTCCACCGTGACCGACGTCTATTGGACTTGTACAATTTTCGACTGGAGGATCTCACGTATCTGTCTACCTATGCCGAGAACATTTTCAAAGATCAGGTGACAGCGTTCAAGTTGAATATCACTTTTGGATACATTTTACGGCACAAGGAGACGGACCAGCTGCGGTATTATTATCCCAGTAATAATACCTATGTGTTTGATCAGCCGTTCACGGTGATGGATGCCATTTCTCTGGAGCCACTTCTCGACCAATTGACTACGTTGGATCCATTGGAATGGGCTCGGTTGCAACGCCCCAATACCCAATGGCTTGTGGAAATGGTGACTAACGTCACATTTTTCGTCACGAAAATGAGACATCATCCTATCGGTGCTCCTGTACTACTTCCCCCGTGGTTGCTTCGTCGAAAAGGCCTGTATGCATTAACAACAGGGTGGAATGGACCCTACAAAGACCGGAAATGTCTGTTTCGGTGTTTGGCCGTGCATCTGGACGGGTGTAACCCCACGGCTTGTGACACAGTGGGCGATAGGTATTGGGAACAGTATCTAGAGGAACAAGATATGGACGCGCGACACTTCCGAGGTGTCCCCTTCAAGCATTTGGATGTCGTGGAGTCCCTGTTCAACGTCAATATCTTTGTGTATCGTTTACTACGGGAGGATGACGACACATTTGTGGCTGAATTGGTGCATCGGTCTTCAGAACGGTATGCTGCTACGATGAAAGTCAATGTGTTCGACGACAATGGCGTGAGTCATTTTTCCCTTATCTACGATATGAGTCTGTACGCTCAGTCCTACAGTTGTGCCCAATGCCATCGGGTGTTTTACCGTTCCCACGCCTTACATTGCCACGAGAAAATCTGTGACAACAGTGTCAAGCGCGTATATCCGGGTGGAGTGTATCATAATACGCCTACTATTTTCCAGGAACTAGCCGATGAAGGTATCAGCATACCGGAAGAGGACCGTTATTTTCCCTACCGGGCGTGTTATGATTTCGAGGCCCTGTTGGAGCCCATGGACCTGTTTTCAGCGAAAACGCAGTGGACGCAGCGCCATATTCCTCTGAGTGTCAGTATTTCCAGCAACGTACCCGGCTATGACGCTGCTCCGGTGTGTTTCGTGTCCACGGGGGACTCCCATGAGTTGATCACCCGCATGATGGAGTATTTAGAGCAAGTCAGTGCGGCCAGTACGGCATTGTTGGTGGACAAGTTCCAGGACGTACTCAACCAGCTGGCCGAACGCATTCCTATACCCGATGTATCGTTCAGCGACAATGAAGAGTCCGAGTCCGAGTCCGAGTCCGAGCCCCTGCAGTCGCAACCCCTGCAGTCGCAGGATGTTCCTCTACCTAAACCGTATGCGGAGAAATTGAAGTTACGGTTCCTACAATACCTAAGTCAGTTACCGGTGCTCGGCTTCAATTCGGGACGATACGACTTGAACATGGTGAAGGAATTTCTCTACCCTTACTTGGCCCAGTCCGATACCCTCAAGTCGGTGATCAAGAAGATCAATAATCATATGGCCCTCACTACCTCATCATTGCATTTCCTCGATGTACGGAACTATTTAGCTCCTAATTGTAGCTATGATCAGTGGGTCAAGGCCTATAACTGTGCACAAACCAAAGGTTACTTTCCGTACACCTATATGACGAGTCTGGACCGCTTGGAAGACACCCAGTTGCCACCCCGGGAAGCGTTTTACAATGACCTGACAGGAGAAGCTCTGCCAGAGGCCACCTACATGGAACTCCAACAAGTATGGAACGATGAACATATGCAGACGTTGCGAGATTTCCTGGTGTGGTATAACAACCTAGATGTGGTTCCTTTCCTGGAAGCAGCCGAAAAAATGGTGCAACTCTTTTGTCGACAAATGCACGTGGACATCTTTAAAGAGTGCCTGAGTTTACCGGGCCTGGCGCTTCGCCATCTCTTTCAAGACTGTTCTACTTACTTTTCACTCATTCAACAAAAGGACAAGGATATGCATGATTGTCTAAAAGAAAACATTGTGGGTGGCCCGAGTCTTATTTTCCACCGCTACCACGAAAAGGACGTCACGACTCTGCCCAGTGGAAAACCCGTTGCCAAAATCATCGGGTTTGACGCCAATGCCTTGTACCTGTGGTCCCTCGCCCAACCCATGCCCAGTGGTCATTATACACGTTGGTTAGCGGAAGGACGGCATTTTACACCGCAACGAACACCTTACAAACATCTTGCCGACCAGTGGATAGACTGGGAAGCCTATCGACGGGGAATTTATATACGACACCAGACCAACGCCACAGAGAAGCGGATAGGAGATCGTCGACTCCCCGTCGATGGGTTTGCCCTTGTACAAGGAACACCGACCGTGTTCCAGTTTTACGGGTGTTACTGGCACGGTCACGAATGCCATTTCAGCGCTGGCCGCTTCAATGAGCGACGTGGAAAAACACCGCAAGAATTACGCGACGAAGTGGTGGCCAACGGGGATTATATCAAAGAGCGAGGATTCCATCTCATTGAAATGTGGGAATGTGAATTTCACACCATGTGCCAGGCCCTGCCCCATTTACAACGGTTCCTAAAAGAACGTGAGTACCCCTTGAGTCGTCGGCGATTGCTCAGTCTGCCCCAGATGTTGGACGCCATTCGTTCGGGAGACCTCTACGGCTTTGTAGAATGCGATCTGCATGTTCCCGACACTCTCAAGCCCCTCTTCGCCCAGTGTCCGCCTATCTTCAAGAACACGCTGGTGGGTCGGGCTGATATTGGAGAGACCATGGGCGCCTATGCGGAGCAACACGAGTGTTTACCTCAACCACGACGCATGTTGATTGGAAGTATGTGGGCCGAGAAAATCTTGCTGGGCACCCCCTTACTGCAGTGGTACATGAACCACGGTTTGGAAATTACTCAAATATATCAAGTGATACAGTACGTACCTGAGGCTTGTTTTGCGGAGAATGCCGACCTCGTGACGTCGGCCCGTCGTCAAGGTGATGAATACCCGAATCAGGCCATGATCGCTGAATCTTGGAAGCTCACTGGCAATGGTTATTATGGAAAAACAGTTACGAACCAGGATAAGCACGTCAACGTGAACATTTGCACGACTACCCAAGCCCGCAAAAAAGTGAATTCTCCTCTGTTTCGGTCCGTGGACGTCATCGATGACGACACCTATGAAGTCACTTCAGCCAAGAAGACTATCCGGTACAATTTACCCATGCAGATTGGATGTATGGTCTATCAGGTGGCCAAGCTGAGGATGCTGCAGTTTCTCTATGATTTTATGGGTATCTATTTTAACCCCTCAGACTGGCAACTCATGGAAATGGATACAGATTCGGCCTACATGGCCGTCTCTAATGCAGATTGGGAGTCCCTGGTGAAACCCGAGTTACGGGCCCAGTATGAAGAGGAACGGGACCAGTGGCTACCCCGACGCGACCACTACACCTACGACAAGCGGACACCGGGCCTGTTTAAACTAGAGTGGAGTGGAGATGCCATGATCGCCCTGTCGTCCAAGACGTACTATTGTTACGGCGGTGATGGAAACAACAAGTTTAGTTGTAAAGGCGTCAACCGACGTGACCCTGCCATCGACAAGGCCCTCTACCTGAACGTCCTCCAGAGCCAAGCGAGTGCCACTGGGACCAACAGAGGATTCCGGGTGGTGGACCACCAGATGCACACCTACATCCAGAAACGAGACGCCTTTACTTTCTTTTATCCCAAACGAAAAGTGTTGGCCGACGGTGTGAGCACCACTTACTTGGACTTGTAAAAAAAAAAACAATGTCGACCTATAACTGTGGATACACAAATGTAAAAGTCAGGATGGCCGAGTGGTCTAAGGCGCCTGTGTGTAAATGCAGGTCGGCGAATGCTGTCGTAGGTTCGAATCCTACTCCTGACATTTTTTTGTACCTTAACCATATCACCACTACTATTCTATGTGTACATACCGTATTCTATTTATATATAGTGTGTAACCCATTCTTGTTGACTTAAATAAAAAAAGTCAAAACCCATCATTGTGTTTTTTCATCTTTATTCAACAGAACGTCAGAACAACAACGTCATAACAATAAAACAAGGGGTCTGCGCGCGCGCGCAGTACATTTTTTAAGTTAACCAGAGAAATGGCGCATGCACATTAAAACGAGAGGCCGTCCAGTCATAGACGAGGACATCACGGTCTTCGGCTTGACAATAATCATCAAACATATGTACAATGGTGGGCATAGAATGTCCTCTACTCCGGTGAGTGAGATAAAATACACAGTACTGTCCGCACACACTACTCAAGGGTCCTTGTAATCTTTGCGTATTCCAACACCACTCTGTCGTAGAGACGTCCATGAATTTCACCAAATCGGCATGGAGGGGTGCAAGTCCGTAGGAATCAAAGTATTCGCCTTGGCCTTGGGTGTCCACGTACACCGCTATCCAATGTTCACCGGGTCGACTCTTCGTATCTGTATTCAGGATGTAGGCTGCTGGGGTGGTGGAGTGGGTGGGAAACACATTGCGTGGAAACACACCTCGAAAGGGGATCTTGGCATCTCGCTGGAGTATGCTCATCAGCTGCTCTGTATCCATCTTAGGTGGCGTAGTCACACAGCACGTTTCTTTGCTGATCCACGCTGATGACGTTATCAAACTCGGCGTAGCAAATCACGTTAATGGTGTTGTCTAGAGGGGTGGAGAAACGCAGTTCCAACCGTAGGTTTCCTTTCTTGAGCAAAGCCAGTTGATGATCGTGTTCCAAGGTGGGGGTGAGGTCAAAGGCGAACAATGTGTACCCCTTCATAAAGTCGTCTCGACTGATGGTATTGCCTTCGTCCTGGTTGTTTTGTCCTGTGGCTGTAAACAGGTTCAGGTAGGTCCGCACATAGTTTCCGTTAGTAAAGTCCGGTTGTAATGGCCGGGCTGGAATTTGATGACCGGCCACGTGCAGTGCCACAAAGTTAATGTTGAAATGTTGAAATTTGAACGGATTCTCAGCCCAATTTCCATTGAATGCGGTGTTGGTCACACACGCCAGGGTAAGACGTTTAGGCAGATCCCCTAGAAATAAATTTTCACGATTGGCCATCATCGTACCTGAGGGCACAGAGAACACCTTGGTCTGTACGCGTCGGATGGGGTACTGGGCTGGTTTTTTCGCTAAGGCTTGCATGTGACCCAGCAACACGCCCTGTTGCAAATCTACCGTACGGACAAACAGGGCTGCATCTTCAATGACGATCTGGTAATCGATATCGCCCTCTCCACCGGCCATTAAGGCGAACTTAGGTAAGGACCGGATCAACTTGATCTTGATGGATACACCGTTCATCATGTAGCGGTCTTGCATGAACATATCGACGTGCAGTCGTCCCATCATATCGATGGACTTGCTTTGGGCTGCCAGTCTTTTGCGTGACGCGAACCCAGCATTGCCACCGGTTATGTTGTCCATGTATCCGGGTCTATCCCTGAAGTACAGCTCAGCTTGTAAGTGTGATTCTTTGGCATCAATACCGTACGACAACAGCGTCTCCATGCAGGCGCGGTACGGGTACGTATTGGTGGACGTACTGATGAGTCTATCGTTCAGGCTTATATCCACCTGTTGGAACAAGGAGTGCAGCCAAAGATTCACTGGGCCTACTATTTTATCGGCCGCTATGTCCGTCCCGTCCATCTTCGTTATTTTGGCTTTCACGTACAAGTAGGTGTGGGCTAAATCCAGGTAGGCCGTATCTTTGTTTTCAATGGTAAATTCCACGGGCCCCAGCCCCGTCAGGCTAGCCAGGGGTCGATGTTCTACCCAACGTCCTTCGGCTATACTGGTTTGGGTAGGTGGAATAGTCCACAAATCCAATTCACTGTTGGTAGACGGACACGACTCGGAGTGAATGTATGCCATTATGCGAAGATGTCTCTCCTACTATTACTTCTCTTCTTTTTCTTATTCTTCTTCTTCTGGGGCGTAGTCCTCCTGCTCTGGGGTGTGCGTCGTCGGTGTGTTGGACGTTGAATGAATCTGGGGAGTGTGGGTCTTTGTCTTTTAAGGGCTTTGGCGATCAACACCTCCCCGGCTTCTTTAGCCCGGCGTTTCAAGGCTTGTCGGGGTGCTGTGCCTTCCATCACATCACCGGCCACTTGCAATCCACTGCGTACCGCTTGTTTTCCCACCGCTTTCACACCCCGTGTCACCATGGGTAAAAACGTTTTCACAATGCTGCCCAGTATGTTCCCCAATCCGTGACCGCGTTGCATGCGTGCCCCGCTAAACACGGGCAAGTTTCCGCCCGTTTGTTTCTTGTAGTAGTCGGCATAGCTGGGTGTATGGCACTGGTAAGGCACGTACATTATTCGAAGTGAGGAGAGCGAGCTTGTCGGAAAGCAAGTGTCAGCACCACTTTTCCTCGTTCGAATGGGATCGGCCGTCCCCTGTCATCTCTTATATCCACCGTGATCGTGTTGATATCGGTATGTCGTACGGGCAGGTACATGATATGGTTGAAACTCTCGGTGGCTTGTTCGCCATACGTCTTGCTAATGGGCACCACCCGTAACAGAGGTGTGTTCACATCACCCACAATATGGCTGTCCACGGCGTCCGAGTAGACGTACAGTGCGTACATACCTACTTTCATATCCATCAAATAATCCCCGTTGACAATGGTGGCCCCCTTGTAGACGGAGTGAGGCATCCTTAACATTTGCTGTAGTGTAGGACTGAGTTTCACATTCGCGTTTTCGGTCAGCATGATAGAGCTCCTGTCGTTGTGTACGTTGACATCGAAGAATATGTCTCTCTTGATGTTCAAGGATATCAGGCGTGTTGCATCACCCGTGCTGAACTTTAGGGCCTTGTACTCCATCAAGCCATTCAGACCCTGTATGAACGTCTGCGGTGTATCGTATTGGCCTTGGGGAAGCGTCAGTTTGTAGACTTTATCTTCGTAGGTCACTTCGTACCATACTTCTCCGTCTTGTACGTTGTACCATGAGTAAGGGTATTGAATATCCACCAGTCCACATTCCCAGCGTCCCGGTAAATGTAACGGTTGGGGTAATTGAGTGACATACTTGGTCAAGGTGTTGTCAGGAAACACGTCGAATGAGCTATTACTGGGCAACGTCAGGTAAAACATGACGACTGAGTTGTTCTGGCTTCTGCACCGGGTTTTTATAGGAGTTATTAGTACGATTCCCAGGCCTTGGGCGCCTTACCTCGGCGTCGTGATCGTCGTGGCTGTGGTGTGGTCGGTATAGGGGAGGCATAGGGATGAAAAGAACGATCCCGCCGTGAGGGTGTTTTGGGTGGCGTGTGCGGTTGCCATTCACGTTGCAGGTATGGAGGGAAACGTCGAGCAGGGGCTTGCATCCACTTCCAGCGTTCAGGATTGCCTACCAATTCTTGAGGGGTGTGTGTGTCTTTTAACGCCTGAGCAAAGGCTTCCCAGCCCGGAGGATTAGAGTGTTAGAGAACGCACCATATCGTTGATTAAATCGGTCATATGAGACCCCGGCACCACTTGATTGCGAATCAGCAGGTTTCCTTCCGCGTTCCAATCCATATCGGCATGCTGTTTCACCCGGTCCAACAATAAACGCGCCTTGGTCTTGAAGGCTTTAGGCACACTGGCCAACACTTCCTGTTCCAGTTCAGGTGAGGATGACGAGGCTGGTGGGAGTGTGGTGGGCGTGGTGATGGTGGGTAGTTGTGGTGGCGTACTACTTCCGCTCCCTCCTCTATATTGATCCATAAACGTCTGGTACCGGTTCAGCGTATGATGGTAGAGTTGAATTTTCTCGTGATCGGGCAGTCGACGTTGCAGTATACTATTCATCTCTTCATCCAGAGACTGGAGTTGTTGCACTGTGGCCGGTACGGGATAGGGAGATTGCAAACTCTGTAACAGTCGAGGTTCGACCAGCATCATTTTTTTCGTATGTTCCATGTTTTAGCGTCCCAAGATGGAGCCGAGTAACGGGCCCAGTACAGTAGCGGCTAAGGGAGCGAGCAGTGCGCCGAGAAATCCACCTCGCTGTAACACCTGTTTCTTTTTCTTGACACTGCCCGTTTTCTTGACCAACGTTCGGAGACCCGCCTTGTGCCGTTGCAATTTCCCTTTCTGCAGAGGACTGAGTGGAACATTGCCTTTTAATACATTATGGGCCACTTCACACAAACACCGGACCAAGTCCGGATCCGCGCCGCGCACCAGGGCCCGGCCCACCTCCGGTGGCGCGCTGCGTAATACGCGCAAAGCTGGTGCGTGCTTGCGTAGGCGTGCAGACATGATGAGGAATGACGGCTCGAGTGCCTTGTCTTCTTCTTTTATCTTTTTTATTCTCATTTGGGGGTGTACACCGTCTGCACTTCACCGGGAAAAATCAGGGTACGCAATCGCAGGGTGGAGGGCGTGTCTTGTTTCAAGTCGATGAGGAGATATCCGTGCGCAGGTTGGGTCGCATCTTCAAAGGCTTCTCGTACAAAGGCCGTGTTTTTAGGATACATCTGTTGGGCCAGATGGGTAATTTGCGAAGCGTCTCTGGGGTTTTTAAATAACACCACATACTGAGCATTCAAACTAATGTTCCGGTGCTCTTTGTTCTTACTGAAGAGATTCTGTACGATGTAGATAATGCTCAATCGACGATGATGGCTGCCTTTGGTAAAGAGCCGGGTGATTCGACTGTCCGTTTCCGTCATGAGATCGTCCACCACCACCAACGTGTCTGGGGGTATATGTTCAGGGGGTAAGCCTTCCACTAAGGTGAGTCCCGGCACACGGGCCAGTGCCTCGTACGCGGGTTGCCAAGCGCCATAACACCACAGGATGCGAGCTACAGGCGGTGAAATCAGGGCGGACCCATGTTGGATGAGACGTTGAACAAAGTGTGATTTTCCCGACCCTGTCGGTCCAGCGATGAGGCACGTGAAAGGATGCTGCCATCGCGGGTCCATTTTTATTTGGTGATTTGCGCTCGACGGTTAGAAGCCCACCAGCGTTGTCGTGGATCCCACCGAGGATCGTAGTCGAAGGGGTACCGTTGTGGGGGTAAACGGGGTGATTCACGGGGGTCCACTGCAAATATGTTTAGCACCGTCGTGGTAGTGTTGACAGGTGTTGGTGATGAGGTGGTGGAAGGCTCGTCGTCGCTTCTCAGGGTTGATGGAGGATGACGTGGAGTCGTACGGGGCGTGAAGGTGGTCGTGGATAGGTCGATGTAGCGAGTAAAGGGTAACTTAGTGATGGCTGGAGTAGACGGTGGTGTGGTAAGTGTCTGGGTTGATACGTGGCGCACCCTTAACGTCTTGGCTGGTGTAGGCAGTGTGGTTGTGGTGATGGTGGATGATGGCGAACGCTGGGTGTTCAAACAGGATAGTACGGTCGTCAAATCGTAGAACACGCCTGTAAATAACGTACCCACAAGCACTATTACACACACTAGAGTACCCACTTGTGCTTTTCGAGTCCGTAATATTAAAGGTAGACGTGTACTATCCATGGTACAAGCCTACACTGAAGGTGGGTAGTGATAGAGGTGAGAATTTATAGACGTTTCATGTCACGGCCGGACACCCAGGAATTAAACGAACGAGGCCATCCTTGCCATTTGACGAAATGATAGATAATCCCTCGTCGACGCTCCGTTTTCAAAATCTTTTCCACCGTGTAGTAGTCTTTCGGTGTTTTCACTATGGGTTGCAATTCTGCCTCGTAAAACGTGCCTTGCAGTCTCTCGCCTTGTAGATCTTCTAGTTGATAGACGTGGGGCTGTCGAGGTTTATGGCGAACGATGACAAAGTGCTCGTCACTCCAGTTGGGCAAATAACTCTTCTCAAATTGGCCTTTCACTTTACTGATCCGCACTAGATCTCCTCGTTTGTACCGGGGTGCCGTCCGTGATGGACTGGATGAAGAGTACAGCGTAGCACGCACTTGATGTTCGTTGCGTTCTGTCACATCACGGGGCGCTCGCTGGATACTACGATGATAGGCGCGATTGTAGCCTTGGACCAGTTGAGGTAAGACATCCAGGTAGCGTCGAGTATTTTGGGCCGTAAAATACTTGTACATGCGTCCTTTGAAAGTACGATTAAAACGTTCCACTACCGAAGCTTTCGTCTCGTTGTACGTATGAAAGAAAAATACCGTCTTTTTCTTAAGAAAGGCTTGAAAAGGTCGGTTGAGAAATTCTGTGCCTTCATCGGTTTGCAAATAAAGAGGTTTGCGTCCCGTCTTGAAAATCTGCTGAAACGCTCGTATTAGATTCTCTCCTGTTTTGGTGCGAACGGAGAGTACCCAGGCATACTTGGATAAAATATCGATACACGTCAATAGGTACCGATGTCCATCATTGTCAGGTGCAAATCGACTCATGTCCACTAAATCCGCCTGCCACTGTGCGTCTATCCCGCCGACGATCACCCGGTTACGGCGAAAATGGCGTCGGGCAGCTCGATGTAAGCTGTAGGTGTCTTGAGTTTTTAACCAGTCTCGAACTTGAGTTCGACTGATGCCTTGAGAATGGACCGCTCGAGATAGCGCGCCCACAGCGCTATATGCGGCTGGGCTGTTGGGGCTGTAATACAAATCGGTTAACACCTCGTTAATGGACGTCTTTTTCTCCTTTTTTCGAGAACGCCGTATCACGGGCTTCTTCTTCTTCTTCATCGTTCTGGGTCTCCGTCATGTGTGTGGGTCGCTTCATCGGGTGATACTGTCACTCTAGCCTCGGTGCATTCTCTAGATATACTACTTTCGTCTTCCGAGGCTGTATCATGGGATTCATCCTGTTGTAGTTTTTCATCAGGTTCAGCTAGCGCGTCTTCCATAGCACGAACCCATGCTAATTGGTCGGGTGATCGGTCGTCCGGTGTAAATAACTGGTCCACAATAGGCGCTACTTTCTCCAAGGCTGACCACAGAGAGGGCGTTAGGAGTAAACTTCGCGCCGGCTCTTGGTAGCGGCCCAGGCGTAGGAAGAGGCCAGAGGTACCGTAGACATAAATAGCATGGTCCATGTGGATCAGGTATCCGTTTACCTCTCTGCTCAATACCCGTTTAAATTTATTCCATCCATCACGCTGTAGTGTCACCGTATTCGATAGAGTTTCAGGGGATGTCCGCCAACACATTCCTCCACCATCTTCCACCAGAATGACTTTATCTTGATAGACGTATAGACCCACCTGGTAAGGTGTAAGAGGTAAAATAGCTCGTAGGGTGCATGACATGCTTGCTGTAAATGTCGAACGGTGAATGATACACACGCTGTCTCATCCCTGGTATTTATAGTCTTTCAATATTTTCTGTGAGAGGCAGTTCCTGTGGACACAGTATTTTATCTACCATGGCCACTACTTGTTGTAAAGCCATCCATAGATCGGGATCCAGTGTAAATCCACCCCCTCGCTTGAGAGAGATGAGTCGGGCAAAATAAGGGCCCCGGAAAATGTAGACATCGTGACACAGGTGAATGCTATCCCCGTCCAGGTTACCGAATAACACACGCTTCAAGGTAATCCAGCCTTCCCGGGTTAAAGAGACCCGCGCAGGTTCATACGTGCACCAACATCGGCTATCGTCATCAATCAATTCCACGCGTTGGGGGTATACCCATAGAGTACAGTCCGGGGTAAGCGTACGGGTAGCTAGCGATTTGGATTCAGGGTAAAGTACGTCGTGAACGTCGGTAATAATAGCTTTAAGTGCCTGCCACAATGCTGGCCGAAGTAAAATAACTGTGCCTCCACAATGTTCTAACCGAGGGAAAAATGAATCAGTTCTTCCACTGCGCAGGTACACACCCACTCCTACAGGCAGAAAATCTACTTCAGGCTCTTTGCCCAGTAACACGCGTGTCAATAGACCCCATCCGTCTAGGGTTAAACAAAATTTCATCTCTCTAGGATGCTCTTCGATCAGCTGCAATTCATCATCATACACAATGAGAATGACATCCGCTGTAAGTTGAAAGAAAGCGAGTTCCTTCCCCGGCACTGCCATAATGATAAATGATAAAAATACCGGCCAGGAAAAAATATATATGAATTATTGCTAATGGTAATAAAAAATTGTAAATAAAAAAATACCCTGTAGAAAATAATTAAAAATTAACCATGCAATTTTTGTACACGGTCCCCGAGTGCATAAATTAATAGTCTTGAATCATTAACATGATAAAAATAAAATATTATCATGGCTAGCATCGTATATCAAGTCCTCATAATTACCCAAACAATGCCTACTGCTGTAAAATAGCCAAACCCGGAGAAAATAAAGGGGCAGTACTCTTACGTGCCAAACGCAATAAGGGGGCAATACTCTGCAGGTACCAAATGCATTTTGAACGAAACAACATTCACAACATTCAGGGAAAAAATGGGGACGCAACTCTGTTTGACCCGAAAATTTGAATTGAAACAGCGCGCGTTGTGTTTGTTACGGTGAAATCAAGGGTCTGTTTTTTATCATTTTCTACCGTTCCCTTTGGATAATTGCGCTGAAATTTTCAACGAACTAGTATAGGGATGTAAGTGATTATCTTCATATATTTTTAGACAGGAAAATTCATTTATTTTCAATGTACCGGTTTTCCCGTACTATCGCACTTTCCCATTAGGCGAGAAAAATCGCTAAAATTCATTAAAATAACGGGCTAGTTTAGTGCTAGACGGCTAAAATTTTTAATACTACACCATCAATTATCTGAGTTCAATTGAAAATAAAATGTCTACGAGCCCTGCCATTTATTGTCAAAGTACAGCCTTTTATAAATTGAAAACAAACACACGCCGAATTTCCTCGAATTTTATATCCCCCGCATTTCGACTGCTTTCGCCGCCGTCCGCGCTTGGCCTATATATACTGCGACCCGCGGGAAGCCCGCTATTCCAAAATTTTTCACTGTGAAGATAACATATATTCATCAACATGGCATCGAGAAGTGGGAGAACACCAACTCTATCGAGACAGCAAATGAGACGCATGATGCGGGATATTAAGGTATTTTGGGCTATGGAATTGCGAGGATGGCAGGAGATGCTGCTGGGGGGCGTAGGAAGTCGGCAAATCAGCACGGCCAACAACGTGAGGACGTTGTTGGTTGCAGTCAACCAAAACACCATTGGCGAGGCGGGATGGTTTAATTTACTCCAACGTGTGATGAACGACCATGTGCACCCCACCCCGCCTCCAGTGCAGAGGGTACAACCAACAACGCCCCAGTCACCGCCTCCAGTGCAGAGGGTACAACCAACAACGTCCCAGTCACCGCCTCCAGTGCAGAGGGTACAACCAACAACGTCCCAGTCACCGCCTCCGGCTTGCTTCCCTCTGGAAGACCTACCAGCCCCGGTCTTCAGTGACGAAGAAGAACCTTTCACGACCATCGCCCCAGCCAATTTTTTAGACGGCGAACCCATCTGGATTGACGATGAGGACGATGAAAAAGAAGAGGAAATACAATATATATGCTCAGTATCTCCACCACCATCGGAACACTAGTTGAATGAGAAGCAGAAGATTACGGGGGGGTATACAGGCAAACCCCCCACCTGAATAAAAACAGGTTAACAAATAATAACCGTTCTTTTAAGAACGAACCTATCCTTCGAAAGAGGATGCTTCTAACTGGCACATCAATTTCAAAAGCATACAGCCCTACTCCCTTTTATATTTTTTTATTTAGCAATGCATTACGAAAAAATAAACAACCCCTGGCCGATATCATACAGTTCTTGTGAGAACTAATCTCTTATATATATACACAGAATTTTTTCTCTTCCATTAATTAATTGCCCGAAGCATAACGGGCTATTTTTTTATTGTAATATGTCCGACGATAACGGACATTTATTTTAATATATTTCAACCCGAATAAATAACGGGTTGAAATTTATTTTATTGTAATATGTCCGACGATAACGGACATTTATTTTAATATATTTCAACCCGAATAAATAACGGGTTGAAATTTATATAGCACAGGGGTAGGTGGAATCTGTTTTTAATTTTTAGGGGGGTTATTAAAAAATAACCCGTTGGCATATGTAATAAATTACATTGTTGAGAGGGGTTGTTCACGCTGTGTTCTTCTATCAGTGCAGACGGGGCATGTCAAAGAGAGCAATTCACACACTATAGGCTTGTTGGCTTGGGCACACGTAGGTATTTGAGCGAAACGATGGATACAATTTTCACACATAACGGATTTATCGAAAAAAAATAGGAAATTTTTATGCTTGGGTAACACAGCACTATACAGCGGACGAGCATATCTTGCACTGACTGACACTGGCCGCCATCTTGTCCCACCTCCCACAACACACACACAAACAGGCCGTCATCTTGTCCCACCTCCCACTACACGACAATTGAAAAACCACGTATATTGGAAATAAAATTCATTTTCCTGGCTAATAATACGTGTAGACTATGGGGTTACAGTCTTATAAATAGTTCCCTAAAAATGGTAACGGATTTATCGAAAAAAAATAGGAAATTTTTATGCTTGGGTAACACAGCACTATACAGCGGACGAGCATATCTTGCACTGACTGACACTGGCCGCCATCTTGTCCCACCTCCCACAACACACACACAAACAGGCCGTCATCTTGTCCCACCTCCCACTACACGACATAAAACAGACCACCATCTTGTCCCACCTCCCACCTCAACCCACTAGACTATAAATAACGTGTAGATTGACATTTATTCACAAATACAAGCAGGAGTTCCAGAAGACGACCCCTATTTACGCACCATCCACCTAGAGATCCAAGAAATGCTGCTACAGAACACAGAGAAATAATTAGCAGTGAAGAGGACGGAGGAATAACGATCATCACAAGTTTACAGCGGGTTATGGAAGACGAAGCCAGGTTAATACAAAGCACAGAAGAATTAACACAACTCCGGCAAGTTGTAATGACGGAAGAAGATGGCCGATTGCGACGGACAAGACAAGACCAAAACCCAGAAATAAACAGGATGGCGACCCTAGAAGAACAAGACGAAGATATTACTGATGGGGAACAGGACACACTTCCATGGTTAAATAGTAGACCTCCAACAACGCCAAGTATAACGACGACGCCTTGTGAAACTCCATCGACTTCGGAAACACAACCAGGCTCTTTGGGTGAAGACGAGGTAACCCGACTCAACACAGTGATTCAGACGATGGAAGACAACAATAATGCAATGTGTGCGGAGCTTAATAAACTGAACAAACAACTCCATAAAGAAGAAAAAAAATCCAGATGTAGTATCTGCACTGATGACGAAAGCAAATATGCTGTACTCCCGTGTGGACACTTGTGTGTGTGTCAAGATTGTTGGGTGACACTCACGTGTGCAGGAGATGGATGTCATTGCGTTGAGGCAGGAGAAAACCATCTCAAAGTGAAGTGCCCCATATGGAGGAAACACGTGGGTGGCATCAAAAGAATATACCGTGCATAAGTGTGGTATAACATCAAAGGCCCTTTTCAGGGCCAACCCCATCTTTCCGAAAGAGAAACTTCTACCAAAAAAGCACACAAAAATAACACCAGACTCCATCATCCTTTTTCCAAAAAAAAAAAAAATCTTCACACACAAGGTGAATTTTGAGGTAGTGGGTCGAGTGAGGTATCAAATTGAAGCTGACGTGAAATGCTTCACATTGATACCTCACTCGACCCCATTGGACCACTAGGGGCTCCCCTAGCTCCAAAAAGGCTATTTTGAAGATCGATATCAACACCTTGTGTGTGAAGATTTTTTTATTTTGGAGGTAGTGGGTCGAGTGAGGTATCAAATTGAAGCTGACGTGAAATGCTTCACATTGATACCTCACTCGACCCGATTGGACCACTAGGGACGCCTCTAACCCCAAAAAGGCTATTTTGAAGATCGATATCAACACCTTGTGTGTGAAGATTTTTTTATTTTGGAGGTAGTGGGTCGAGTGAGGTATCAAATTGAAGCTGACGTGAAATGCTTCACATTGATACCTCACTCGACCCGATTGGACCATTAGGGACGCCTCTAACCCCAAAAAGGCTATTTTGAAGGTTGATATCATGATATCAATCTTCAATCTTCATTTTTTTTTTATTTTGGAGGTAGTGGGTCGAGTGAGGTATCAAATTGAAGCTGACGTGAAATGCTTCACATTGATACCTCACTCGACCCGATTGGACCACTAGGGGGCGCCCTAACTCCAAAAAGGCTATTTTGAAGATTGAAGATTGATATCAATCTTCAAAATAGCCTTTTTGGGGTTAGAGGCGTCCCTAATGGTGCAGTGCCGTAAAATGTATCCAAAAGTGATATTCAACTTGAACGCTGTCACCTGATCTTTGAAAATGTTCTCGGCATAGGTAGACAGATACGTGAGATCCTCCAGTCGAAAATTGTACAAGTCCAATAGACGTCGGTCACGGTGGAAACAATGGCGTATGGTGGGCCAGTGACGTTGATAAATGGCCCTGACATGCTCGTCTTCAGGCAAGACTTCAACCGGAGGTGCTGCTGGGTCCAAGGGAAAATCTTCTCCACGTCTCATGCTTTTCGTCTCATACAAGCGGATAGGCAGGCAGGCAGGCAGGCAGGTCAGGTAAGTCAGATTGAATACACCCCTACCCTAAAAATCGACTCCTTTTATACGTTTTTCTACAGGCCACCATCTTGTCCCACCTCCCACACACAAAAACGGGCCGCCATCTTGTCCCACCTCCCACACGACACTAAAACGGGCCGCCATCTTGTCCCACCTCCCACACGACACTAAAACCGGCCGCCATCTTAACCCACCTCCCACACGACACTAAAACCGACCGCCATCTTGTCCCACCTCCCACACGACACTAAAACCGGCCGCCATCTTGTCCCACCTCCCACACGACACAAAAAACCAGCCGCCATCTTAACCCACCTCCCACACGACACTAAAACCGGCCGCCATCTTGTCCCACCTCCCACACGACACTAAAACGAGCCGCCATCTTGTCCCACCTCCCACACGACACTAAAACCAGCCGCCATCTTAACCCACCTCCCACACGACACTAAAACCGGCCGCCATCTTAACCCACCTCCCACACGACATAAAAACGGGCCGCCATCTTGTCCCACCTCCCACACGACACTCAAACGGGCCGCCATCTTAACCCACCTCCCACACGACACAAAAAACCAGCCGCCATCTTAACCCACCTCCCACACGACACTAAAACCGGCCGCCATCTTGTCCCACCTCCCACACGACACTAAAACCAGCCGCCATCTTAACCCACCTCCCACACGACACTAAAACCGGCCGCCATCTTGTCCCACCTCCCACACGACACTAAAACAGGCCGCCATCTTGTCCCACCTCCCACACGACACAAAAAACCAGCCGCCATCTTGTCCCACCTCCCACACGACACACAAACAGGCCGCCATCTTGTCCCACCTCCCACACGACACTAAAACCAGCCGCCATCTTGTCCCACCTCCCACCACACACACCACGTGACATCAATACGCACTCCTGATTGGCTGACGCGTGACGTCACAAAGGTCAAATGACCTCTATGACCTCTACATCCGGGTTTTCACTGGATTTAAATGCATGATGTATACTACTGCCATAATACCCAAATTCAATACCTGCATTGTATGTTCGTCAGTTTAATGCTCCCTGACCAGAAAACGCTATACTTTAACGCTTCAATTCAAGACTCGGCGAACAATTCGGTCAGTGATATAGATCGACGAAAGGAAAAGAGAAGAGCGGCTGTAAAGAATTTTGGGATAAAATATTGTAGATGCTTTATTATTCGCGAGAATTATATTTCGCGGTTTCACTCTTGCGCGTTGTAACATTCCTGGTTCAACAGTGCCGATCGACCAGGAAAGATGATATAGCAAGCGTCAGATCCAACAATCAATATTCAGCCGCCGTCCATAAATAGAGGATCTTACACTCGTGGCTATTTAATATGAAAGTTATGACACGAGTTGAGTAAGTTTTATATGTTGCGAGATTTTACGAGTGGCATAACTTTCATATTAAATTGCCACGAGTGTAAGATTCTGTTTATCACATAACTATTAATAATTAACTATAAATACACTAATTCTTTGTCTTTGTTTCCTCCTCGGCGAAAAAAACGGCCCTGGCTCAGGCGCATCACATACAAGTTGCTGTATATGCTAAGCCGATATACTACATGTAGTAGTTCCAAAACTCAACAGAGTTTGAGCACCTCCCTTTTAAGGCTGCTCAGTTCCACAGCATTTCAAAATGTCGTAGACCATTTCACCACAGAATGCAATAAGTGTAACTTGTTAATTAGCTGTTTTTCCTACATTATTTATTTCGTATCCTGTCATGCCACGAGTTACACTCGTGTCCGATGCATGTCATCATGCACGCGACATGTTGGCGAGCTCTCAGCGAGGTGACGACAGGCCAGGATGACAAGATCATTTTGAATGCGTTATCCGTTTGGAGTCTCTAAGATCCAGATCTATATTTCAAGGAATAAGCAAACCTGGGGAAACCCTATGCAGATATTGCAAAAAGAATAACAAACATTTAATTTTGAGATCTGATGGGATAGTATACGGTATCCAAAATGGTGGGCTGACTCGATTCGCCAAACAACAATTACAGACTACAGACTACGTGAGTACTATACAAAATATGAAGCTCAAAACTGTCGAAATAATGTATTGTCGATCATTGTTGCTTGTATGGCTATTGACAATAATAGTTTGCAGGCCAATGCATGTATGTGGACAAAATGACCGTCTTGCAGATATCCATGTTGTTGTTGCACTTGTAAACATAGTATTTCGTAGTGAATGTTTATCAATGGAAAAAATAGTTCAGTGACGTCACGACCAAGCGTAGTAATTTATTTTCTCAAGTTACATGTATTATCCAATCAGCGTGTTTGAAAGTGTAATGTCACTAGTTACATACGATATTTACGCCATGGCTTTATGTGACTGAATAACAACACTACATGTACGAATGGGCCACCGTACAACACAGTTATGTGATAAACGAATTTCCGTTTAAAACTCGAAAAACCTATTTCGTATGACAACACCAATTCCAAAATGTGTATGAAACAAACTCGTTTTTCAATTGGAATTGTTTGAAATTGGAATTGATATCTAACTTACAGTAAAGTTCTTTCGATTATTGACCCAGAAATTCTTTCATGGACGACGGCTGAATACTGAATGTCAGACCCGAGTACTATACTTATTCCAGATCCCAGTCAGAGGAATTGCATTCGCTGTAAAGTTGAGGATACTTAACGTTTACTGAAGGATGTTTGCTTCAAACATTGTCAAAGATGTACACAGAACTGCAATGTAAAGCCAGTGGTCGATATTCAGTCTAATTGTCCTCTGTGTCTTACATTTTCAGTACATCAATCTGAGGTTCAACAAGATTATTGGGCTGATGTTCTCCATATCGTTCATACCCCAAATGGTTGGTATTGCCTTAAATATGCATAGCTATTACAGAGTACATACTAGTGCGGTGTGTCGGTTTATATTTCAACAATTGTTTTGCTGTGCTTTCGGATAATATTGACATGTTTGGATTTCATGGCCATCAACTTTGAACCACGTTCAGCAGATTCGGAATTATTTTTCCCACCGTCCAATAAAATTAGTATATACAAAATATCTCTGTGTCGGCTGTGAACACTTAACCCCAGCTCTGGTGGTATTGGTGCCTGGTTTTTACATACCACTCACTTAATCAACATATCAGGAATATAACCTCTTCCATCATTTCCTGGCTCAAGTATAGTGCACACCCCTCACATTGATGGCTGATGAGATATTGCGATAATTGATTCTATAGAATCTCCAGTGCATAAAGGGATATCTTCCAGTATTTAAACTTTTGATTGGTTCATTCGAATAGTTAAACATTTGATTGGTTCATCCAAATTCTCAAGGGAGATAGGGACATAATATATTTGAGCTATTTAGCGACGATCAAATTTTCAGAAATTTAGTTTTCATTGAATTTCGGATAAGAACTATCGAGTTTGAAGCATTTGATTGGTCCATTCAAATTTTTGAAAATGAATTCAGTATTCCATTGGATTGTGGAGATAATTAGAAGAAAATCCAGTCAATCGTATAGTTTCCGTAACGGTCCATTGACTCGGATAATGAAGTCTTCATATCCGACTGACGCATGTCAAATTCAACTGCAGCTGTGGTGAATATATTGTTCTATGCCATTATAGCGTTTGGAACAAATACATTTGGTATTCTACAACAATACTGAAGAACTGGTAATTAATATAATTATTTCTAACCTCACTTTGACACTGGACTATAAGTACACACCTCCATAAGGCTGCTTTTACACTCGTCTACACGTACATTTTTCTCCATACTTTCGCTTTGCCACTGGACTACACAATAGTTCCTCCCTAGCCTCGCTTTAACACATACTTTACATACATTACTCCCTAACACCGCTTTAGCACAGGACTACACATACATTCCTCCCTAACTCCGCTTTGACACTGATTTACACCTACATTCCTTTCTAACTCGGCTTTGACACTCAACTACACATACATCCCTCCCTAACCCCACTTTCAAGAAAATCTCATTAGTACGCAAGTTTGATAGCTGAAATGTACTGTAAATGCCTTATTATTCATGGTTTTCATGATAAAGGGGTTTCAGCTAATGTTTATTCTCGTGAGTATAACTTCCAATTCGCGGACATACAGCATTATACACAGTAACAATATATTTTGATAGAAACTCCGTTCCACTCCGCTTTCTACAAACCACTGTTGTTGTTGTTGTTCCCACACATGTTCGGTCACGCATTTCACAGATATTCCAATAATTATTTTATCCTTTCAGGCCAGACGACTAAAATGATCTGTTATATATAAAAGATGTTTCAAAATTGAATATTGTTGTCAGCAGTAATTTAAAACACCCGGAATGTGATTTTTTTTTTGGCAGCCTGCCACGGTAACAGTTGTTCGAACAAAGCAACTGTCAATTCGGTCCCTGTTGTCTTCAATCATTTAAAGTCTCTGATTAATATCTATAAGCTCTGTAAATGTAGTTTGGGCTGCTTCGAACTGGTATCAATATTGTCATGGACATATATGAAGCGATGACAGGCTTATCTTTGTGATATGATGGAATATTGGTTTATAAGGTCGACACCTGCGTATGGCAATAACAGACAATCGTTCAACTTTTTTATATCAGCACAATTGTACGATATAGTACAGAGGGTTAAATCAACCTGTTCCCATAGAGAACACTGTGATTACCATACCTCGGCGATAAGAACATAGTCGTTTTCTGGACAGTCGGCTAGCAGTAAATACTCAGCCTACAACTGTTTTTATTAACAGCTACCTACAGAAAATAATTTCTTAATTAAACCACTGTTTTCCTGGTAGGTAATGCAGATCTTCGAATGTTAGATCCCAGACAGAAGGATTGCGAGTTAAACCACGAAAGATAAGTCCGCGAAAAATAAGGCATCTACAGCACTTGAACCTAGTAAAGGAGCTTACAGCAGACTATACAACTCGACACTCGATTAGACATACATTGGTCCTATAACCCGCTTTGACATTAGACCACACGTACGTTCCTCCCTAACCCTACTTTGACACTGGACTACACATAAGTCCCTAACCTAACCACGCTTTGACACTAGATTACACGTACAGGCCTCTCGCTAACCCAGCTTAGACGTTGACTACATGTACATTCCTCCCTAACGCCGCTTTGACACTGGCCTACATATTCACTTCTCGTCGACCCTCCTTTCACACTAGGCTACACACACATTCCTGACCCTGATTTGAGTAGGCTTACCCTTCTTCGTAACCCCGTTTGACACTGAACCAGATGCCTCCCTCCGTAACCCTGATTTGACATTTGATGCCACCTGTATTGGATCATGACGTCTGAACATTTTCATGACTCACCATTGGTTATCAGTGTAATTGCCCTTGGCCGTGGGGTGATCTGTTGGCCAGGGACACATACTCCTACTGTGGCTGGTTGGAAATATTACTACTAGAATTTTATTTCATGCTGCCACGAGAGGATCAATTTTGAACTGTGTTTCGTGACGATAAAATAATGACTTTAAAGTTCAACGTGGCATCTGAGGGCCAAAATCAAGTTTCATTTGTAGAGAATATAATGATAATGAATCGATCGATTCTTCCCAAAAAGATTTCGCTTAATTTGAATCCACAACTTGTCACAGTGGCGCCACCTAGGATCTAAGTTCAAATCATGTTTCTACACCATGCAACAACAATGATTCAACAGATCGCTTGTAAGTTTGGTATGTCGACATTTCGTCATTGATAAGACTTCGCGTTTTGGCCACATACGGTCACATGTTACCTTAATTGGCTAGAGAGAAAGTTACCTACGTTATTGCGGATACATATAGAAATAAATGTATGTGATGACGAATCTAGCCCTTAACATGATCGGCTTACACTGTGCTTCAAACTACTTCTTTGAAAAAACACCACATTCTGTTGCTACATTTTATCACCTTCCATTGTCCTGGTGCAAACTGTTGCTGTGAAAGGACCATTGTGGCGGTACAATGTGCTGGTCACAGATATTCTGTCTGTGGATAAAGCTTAATAAAATGGAGAATTAGCATTATGCCGCTTTAAACTGGTGCTGTTTAAAAACGAGTAGGCATTAATTGCCATTGTGCCGCTTTAGAAAACTGCTGTTTTAAAAAAAGTAGATCGGTATTACCATTCTGTCGTTTTAAACTCTTGCTTTTTTTAAAAAAGAGTTTGCCTTTATTGCCCTTGTGCTGCTTTAAACTGCTGCTGTTTAAAAAAAGTGTAGGTCTGTATTGCCATTGTACCGCTTGAATCTGCAGGTGAAAGAATTTTTCCTGTTTGTACATAATCATATATTAATAAATTTTCATTCTGTCACTGTAAACGGATGTTTTGTTAAAAACCTCACCATTGTGCCGCCACCAAAGTGAATTACAAGCGTCTGGTCGTCTGGTTTCAGCCGTCGTCCATTAAAAAATATCCGCATTCGTGAGAACCAATGATTTAGATTTTGTCCAAACAAATTCTTTGAAGACCCTATGCCTATATTGCCATTGTGCCGCGTCAGTCTGCTGGTCACAAAAAATCCTCCTGTTTTTACAGGAAAAGCGCGACTGAGATACTAAGGCTACGTCCGAGAATCCACCGTATTCTCGGGTTTGAATGTTAGATGCCGAGGGATGCTTTCCTGTAGAGTCATATGGTTGCTTTTTAGTCGCCAAACGTCGTCAATTTTTCCAATTTCTTGCATATCGCTCCAATTCACATAGTCAAATATTGAGTATATTGAATATTTTCATTGTGTTGCTGTAGAGAGCTGCTATGTGGAAAAAATAAGTATATGGCATTTGTCCATTCACCATTCTGAAGTTTTGAAGAAGCTTTGAGTTATATGAGTTAGGTCAAATATTCTAAATTGTCTTCGCGAACGCTTGAAAGACCGACGAATCATCTCCAGCCACCACGCAACCACCCATCCTTGTTAGTTAAAATTGTATTTTAAATGGCCTATACGCCGATAAGGAAAGGCTTTTCCTCTCGTGCTTTTTACATGAAGTATGGACCAGCCACTTTCTGCAAAGAAAGCAGCTAATAATTTATGTGGTGATATACATGTAGCATATTTGATTACCAACAGTTGTAAGTATTAAAATTGTCAACAAAACTCTGATATCAAATTGTCTACTAAATATATATTGTGCCTCCGTAATCAACTTTGGCCCGTCGTTGACTGTTGCTTGTCCCCATCCTTCATTTGGTATAGTGTCATTGTTTTACTCTTGTAGATGGGATACATAGCATTGGTGCTTTATGCCCCTTCCCTGGCGCTTAGTCAAGGTGGGTTACTCTTTTATAATGTTATATTGAATTTGATCCAATTATGAGCTGTAAATATTTATTTTAGTACTTCTAAAACGATTCTGAGGTAAAGGCGTCAGATCCGACAATCAGTCGCTTTATATTCCATATAAATCTCGTCAATAATCGAGAGAACTAGAATTCCATGTGACTCGGTTAGGGACGGTTCATTTTTACCAATATTATGGTCCTCCCCAAGAACACTTTGCCACCTCTCCCCCCCCCCAATTGCTCGAAAATCCTACCTTTTCATGATGAGGTACAGGCTTAATACAAGATGTGGACACTTGAGCAACTGAGCAAATCTGGTGTGATGATGATGCTAATGCAAGTACATGTATATGCATCAATCTCTAGACATTCATTATGAATAGTCAAAGTCTGCATGCAGTCTCCTGTACACTGTTCTTCCAGATCTTGTCCGTTCTGGAATAATAGAACTTGGAAGTTCATCATCTCCGCTCTCCTCTTCTTCATGTCCTATCACATGGGTGACATCGAAAAAATCACTCTCTTCACTATCACTATCCTGAATTTTAGACCCCCTAGAAAACAAAATTCGAAACTTTTGGTCCTCCCCTCCAGCTCATTGGAAAAAATTGAATCCCCCCCTTGATTCCCCGTCCCCCCGCCCTGGTAAAAAATGAACCGTCCCTTAGCACCCAAAATCCATAAAACTAGTAATTGAACAAGCTAGTTTCAGTGAAATGCATTCAACGATAGAAACATCGAGATATTTCGTCAACATCTGTATAACTTATTGAGCGCTGCTCTGTTCTCCGTTGTGTTTATAGATATATTTTTTTTCGTGCCCTTTGGATGTTGGCGTTTACAGTGTCTTTTGAATAAGATATTTCGACGAAGAAATTCTTTATAGTTGACGGTCTCTTACTGAATCTGGCGTTTGTATCTTTGTAACTGGTCATTACATTTCGCGCATACCGATTTATGGGCCGATAACTGCACGGGAACTTATGTTATTGGTGTATGGATTCTGAAACCTCTTATGACAAGGCATGGCTGTCCGACGATTGCCCGCCTAGATGACTCAAATCGTCATCGCGGTACACACTTCTAATTCATTCTATCCACACAATGCCCTCGACCATCAGAATGAATATCACAATGTTATTTTTGTCATTTGACTATCTAACCATTGTGGTATATTAAATATAAGTTTTCATGATAGACTAGTGTAGTAATCCCCCTGTAGTCTTTTTCCTTCAATTAGTCGCCGGTTTTGGTGTCTTTTATTAAATTAGCCGTGCGTTTCACGTTCACTTCCTTTCCCTGGAGCAAATAAAAAACATTACGTTATATTTAAAGCATGATTGGATAAATTCTCCTAGATATTGTCAACAAAAGAACACTTTTCAGAAAATGTTCTACACAGGACAGCTTGAGTGTACCCCCAATGTATCTATATAATTTACCTCTACGTATATAGACCCTGAAATAAAGTATTATTATTAAGCTTCATTCATCTAACGATTGTCCAAAGCATGCTTTGAAGTTATAATTTATTACTTTTCTCGTCAAAGAGTGATGGGCGTGGTGCAATACCATATGTCTCTCTTTTTCAGAGGTTCGACCCATGAAGTCTCTGCTGCACAGGTCCAGCCACAAAACGTTTACATAAATTTTCCATATGAAAACACGACTTTAGGAAAAACGTACCATATGTGGTGAAACTCTTAATCTTAATAAGGGTGGTTACTTTAATGAACAGCAATGCTGATATTTTTTTTTTATTGTATATGCTTTTTCCACAGTAACCGGTATATCCATATGGACATGCATCATTGTGGGTGGACTCGTCTGTACGATCTATACATCTATTGTAAGTATTTGACTGAAATAAAGTTCTTGATAATTGGCTGATGGATATCAACACTGGTGGTAAACTGGGACGTAAACTGTTGTGGTATTCTTTTGTAATAACCTGCTAGTACACTAATGGGGATATTATCTCGTTCTGCTACAAACTTACTCTATACCAATTTGCTTCTGGTTCATAGATTGAACAACCTTTATCGTCACTGTATGGTCCAGTTTCTCACACCTGTCTTCTATGGGGTGAAGTCTTGGGGTTACAGGAACTAAGTATTCCTCCTATCTCAATGCAGGATAAATACCCATAACCTAACAAAGAGAAGCAACACTGCCGAGTTCGTGCTAGCAGTACATCCATAGGATAGTTGAACCTGGAGTATGTGTCATCGCATGGATGGAATTGAACGATATTGTTGACCAGCAAATATTTGAATAACGCAAGTTTTCATGGGCGCGGCCATCTCCAAGCAATCCCACACAGAATGATAATCGAAAAAAGGGCTTGGAGAAATATATAAACTTCGAAAATAGAGACTTGAGCTTTGTGACATTTTTCAAATAGCACTTACGAATTTATCCCGTTTTCCAGCTAGCAAGCCAGTGTCCACTTTTTTTACCAATTCCGACCACGGTCACCTAAGATGTTTTCGTTCCTTTATGCCAACATCGAGGCTTAGAGAGCTATGTGCTATACTGTCTTAGAGGCTTGCTGTGTTTAGCCATACGTTTGGTGTCTCTCTCTGATGCTGCTAAAAAACCCAGAAACTATCTATATATCATATAGCATATGACCTGTCTACAACAACAACATCCAATTGTGATCTGATTTTCGTTAAAGGACCCCAACTTCTCCTGACGGTTGAAGTATCCGCTATATGAATTAGATGTTTATATTCACTATGGCATTGTCAAGTGTCTCCACGAGCTTTCAAAAAGTAGAAATAGTATGACCAACGCTAGCTCGTTTTTATATTTCCTGTCATCTGTCAGTGTGACAAAATTTGCGCCTAAATGATAACCTCGTTCCCATGTGCATGACCTCATCATCAATTCTCCAGTAAATTTCATATTTCATATTTTTTCTAAATTCATTAATTATGATTTTCTGTCAACCTGAATTTATATCAATACAATCTAAAAAGTGGCATTTTCAATTTTACATGTATATTCTGGGGGAGAATTCCACTGTGCGACCACTACATCATTGGGAAACTTCCTTGTTTTTAGTAAGAAACAGTGATATGCCTCCTTAGAAAGAGCCTGGGGGCTGGCTTTAAAAAATCCTTTTTTACCTTAATGTTTCGTAGAAGATCTTACAGCTCCCCGAATCTGCTACAATGAGCGTAAGTTAAAGACGGCAAGTAAGGAAGCACACCCACATCATCCCCAATGACGTCTCGTATGGGCTAGATAAGGACAGTGTCTGGGATGAACATCACTGGACATGAAAAATACCATACCGCGGTGGGGGGTCTGTTCAGATTTGTTCTTCACAAATGTGATGAGAAAGATACGACTGAGATATATATTGATGACTGTGTATACGCAAAAAGTTACCGAATGAGTTGACAGAACGACATTAATATATTATTGATATAGTTTATATTACAGTATTTTTGTTATTTTGGGATTACACTATCTTAGTGTAGCACAGATTCTAGTGCTGACAATTGGTGCGGGATCCGAACCAACGACCGCCAGAGTAAGGAACCTAATCGACAGCACCAAATTTCGGCAATATAAACCACTCGGCCAAAGGGCCTCGACCAATTTTCAGCACTAGAATCTTTGCTAAACTAAGATAGTGTAATCCCAAAAGAACAAAAATACTGTTATACGATCACTATCTAAATGACAAAAATATATCTTCCTATACTATATATTGCTCAATCCGTTTGAATTTTCACAAAATTTCACTACGTTGCGTTCGAAGAAGTTATTGCGACGAAACATCATTGGGTAGGTTCTTGCAACATTTGAAGATAGTATGCTCCTCATTATATTCAAGTACATGTAGGCACACAAGACTTTCATATTAGTGGATTTGAGTCAAATATAGTTCATCAGAACCAGCACCCATAATCCTGTCTCCTCGGATTTAAGTTACATAGAACGTTTTTCGGAGGCAGGGGATCGGGTTGTGTGTCAAGTGAGGTTCACCCTATCAGCACAGTGATTCGGACGGAAACTACATTCGGACAGTATCCTACTTTTGAGGCGACATAGCCATGTATCAGCCAATCTATGACAACACATCCAAGGACAGTTTCAAAGGACGCCTGCGCGTAGACGGGTACAGAAAGAGTTATCGATATCAACGGGACAACTTCTGGCCGTTACTCAAAGTGAGGCTGGGATTTTGGGCTGTAGATCCTTTTATACATGCCATCCAAACCAGTGAAGGATAATAGAATGGCGATAAACTCATAAGGAATTATTCTGAAAAGATCGAAATGCAAAGCCCTAAGGAAAATTTATTATTTTTAAGCCTTTTCTGCCCCCGCCTATACTTACAACATTACATTGAGCTAAATTACAAGCGTCTGGTCCGTCATTCATAATTCAGTCGTCGTCCATTAGAGAATATCCGCGTCCGTAATCCTAAGACCTATTCCATATTCCATATAACAGTATTGGCACCAAATTCAAACAGACAATCATAGTATACATAAACATAGGCTTGTTTCCTGCAAGAGAGAAGCGGTCAACAGTTTTCAATAATGCCAGCAAGACATCATGATGTTCCAAAAATATCAAATCCGTATCGCTGATCAGTATTCTTAATCCATGATATTCGTAGTTACGCGAAGTGCGCCTTGTACCTTTGGAAGGAAACATGACCGTTTTACAAACTGTCCAGTGATGTATTAGACGCAAAAATGCAACCTATTAGCTTCGAACAGGTTGCCATCGTCACTTTATGAGGAGAAATGTGCGCTCGACTGACGTTGACGTCCCTTTGATTTTTCCTAGATTAAAATATATGTGTTGACGATTTCCGGGATTTTCGATAAAGGTAGATTGGGGTCCAAGGTTCAACCAAATAGACAATGCTTTGGATATTTACCTTTTGCTAGACAATATTTACAGAATCAATGCGATTCGCCAGAAACGCTTTTATCTGTCTTAGTCGGAACAAACTATTTTGACAGAGACTGTATCAGACTATATGTGGATGTGTATTTAGACCAAAACGGAATATACTCCGACTCATTATGTCATTCAATATGTCCACATGAACATCTACAATAAAAGCGTGGCTGGGATACTTTATTTATTTACTTTATTTCCATACATGAATATATATAGAAACATAAAAATATATATACATTTATTATATACTTGGCGATGAGATAGTGAAAATTATCAATCGAATAAAAGCGATATTTTCACAGTGATGATATGAAAAATATCATCACGGTGATGATATGATAAATGACGTCACAGCGCACAAATACATGTGACCGTGGTCACAGTGATGAGGCAATTGACCAAACCTCCGCAAGGTTTGTGTGCCAAAGAAAAAGAAGCTAAACATTTGAGAAGATTTGTATGTTATTATGCCTTATGATGACCAGATTTTGACAGGAAATAAACACAAGTAGGCATAAATTGCATAAGAAATACCGGCAATGGCGATAATGGGACCGACTAGTCACGTACGCGTGCACCTGAACATGCGCGACGTGACTGCAGTTTGGCCAGAGCAGTGCACCCTTACGGAAGAGCAGTATATACTTCTGTGGCAGTATACACTGCCACTATACTTCCACAGACCTCCCCTCTACTGCGGTCATACTTCTGAAACTCTGTGCAATTTCAGCTCTTTTCTTTATACTGCCACTATACTTCTGCCACTTACACTCTTGCTTTGTGTACTGCTGCTATACTTCTACAACTTGATCGCATAAAATGTAAATTCTATACTTCTGGTATACTGCCAATACTTTAGCAAATTTGAATATATCAGGTGTATACTGCTGTTATACTGCTACAACTTTAGCTGTTTCCTGTGTACACTGCTGTTATACTTCTACAACTTGTCCTTATCAAAAAAGGCTTTTGACTTGAAACTATACTGCTGCTATACTTCAGTGAGAGGAATGCTGGGATAGGAATTCCTCATTAATTTAAAAAACAGGTCAACTGAATTTCCCTCCAGTGAGCACACAGTTGCTGTGTATGGCACATGGAGAGCAGATCTATGCAGTATGCCTCTTTTCTCTGTACAGCTTTGTTCATGAACTGATGCATGTAAGTAGCATTAATATATCAGATGCCAATGGGAAGAATTCCTCTTTCATTACATTCCCCATATTTTTCCAATACTGTATATTTTTCAAACATACTGAGGCCAACATTATGGCATGTCTTATCTAAAATTTATCATGGTGAGAATATAGGGGGCGGTATCAGCCAGGGCAATCAGTTTAATTACACCCCAAAACATGTTTAGGCCTACCATGTTATAATACATCATATGTCCATGTTATAATGTAGTAATATCCACCATTCATGTGTGTATGATACATGCATGTGTCAATTTTTCCTGAAGGAGGATGCTTGTAAATACCATTTTTATTTAGGCCACACTTTGTATACCGGGCAATCTTATACTGCTGCTATACTTCAGCCTGTCTTCTGCCACTATGATGCAGGCACACTTCCACTCTAATTCTACCATACTGGCCATATACTTCTGTCTATGCTGCCAGCCCTCTGCCATAACACTGCCTCCATACTTCTGTGAAGGGTTACAGCAGCCTAATTAACATAATGTCAGCATACTGCAGTCATACTTCCACTATACTTCTACCATACTGCTACTATACTGGCCATATACTTGTGTCTATGCTGCCAGCCCTCTGCCATAACACTGCCTCCATACTTCTGTGAAGGGTTACAGCAGCTTAATTAGCATAATGTCAGCATATATACTGCCACCATGATTCTATACCATACTTCTGCAACACTTCTACAACTCACAAATTCAGTCTAACATACAACCAATTGTCTTGAGAAAAACAATCTCATGGAAGTATGCTGGCAGTATATACTTCTGTCATACTGCCATTATACTTTCAGCTGCTACTGCCACTGTACTTCTATTCTACTGCGGGTATACTTCCATTTCGTAAGGGCAGAGCGCAATGCCAACTCAGCGTGGAAAATAAAACACATTCCTCAATTGAAGGCTCGAAATTGGGGTCATATCATGAAAATGTCGCACCAAAGTTGATGAGAAAACATGAAAAACAACTTAATTCAACGACCGTGAACTCTTGTCAGTGAGTATTCATTAAGAATCAGCAAAATCACAATGGCTCTCACCACCGTCGAAGCTCCACACAACAATCACGCACGACTGGTAAATTTAAATCTGGCTATAACTTATCGTAACCATTCGATTTTGCTGAATCAAAATAGTGCTATTTGGGTAGACATGAACGAAATCAAGGGGGCGAATGCGGATTTTATTTGAAATGAGAACGTTCTATGCAGAGACAAACACCCATGACAAACACCCTGTGGAACCAGGGAGGTCAACGAGAAACCAATGCGTCAGTCCTGCCCGGGTGCAGACAGCGAGACAACCCCCTGGATGGTCCGTGCTTTTCTGCTGAAGGGGAGGGGGGAGTTGGCTGACGGGTCGACATGAACATCTTTTATTTGAGATATAAAGCTAATAAAATTCTTGATATCTGCTGGATGTCATCGATACTGAAGTGCAGGATTCCCGACTGAAAGAAATTCGTTTGCAGCACGTGCGATTTGTTGACAGCAAAGTAGTCCGCGAGTGACGTCACAGTGAAAATAACCAGTGTTTCAGTGTATCTTCAGTCGAAAAAGCCAACAAAATCTGGATTATTTTAAGGTTAAAAAAAGAATCAGGATAACGTAGGACAACAGAAGTATATAATAAAAAGAAAATCACCTGTTTCTTGACGAATACCATAAATATTTCATCTCGTGGGGTGAGAAAATTGGTATTTTCACGAGTGGCGCTCACCCCACTCGATGAAATATTTATGGTATTCGTCAAGAAACAGGTGATATCCTCTATATATCAATGATTGTTAATGATACAAATCATCACATGGATCACGTTTGGTTCTTGTGATGATTTTAGAAATATTTACTCAGTATATTTTTCTTTGGGGTCATATGACTTCTTGTCAGTACAGCGGAATCATTTTCCATCACCCTTTTAATGTTGCGTTTAATAAGGGGTCACGTCCAATCGATCGAGACGGTTTCTCGATAAACGAGTAAAACCGATAAATATCTCGTCTCGAAGGGTCACGGTTTATCTCTATCGATTGTTGTCCCGGTTTGCTCCCGGTTTTCTCTCGAAGCGCAAGACCATCTCGATCCTCCTCGAAATAACTCAACATACATCGAGAATGGAATGGAGATGCCATCAAATGAAATTTTGAAGTATTCAGAAGGCGTATGCTTGGTATAAATATTGTCTGCGGCAGAGAGGTTAATCTCGGCGAATACATATGCATTTAAATGAATTAGACTGAACAAGAATCAGTTAATATTATTTTGCTATTCCGTCTAGAGATCTGTAGTCGCATACTTTCTCAGACAGCGCAATTTCTCTAAACGTTATGAATAGAAAGACACATCGCCAAATGAAAATGTATGAAATGTCTCATTATTATTGAGTTATTCTGAACCTGTTTTTTAGAATTTGAATCACTTTATAAGATACGTCCATGCAGGAACTGCGAATTGAAATAAATTATGCAAGTCTAGGATAAAATTCCATATGTTCCTCTGAAAGTTGATCAGGATGAGACTTCCCCCCCGTATATTCAGAAATAAAGACACTACGAAGATCACAAGAGCGTCTGGTAATTCACTGAAAACTGGAGAATATCAACATAAACACATCGTTTATAGTAAAATGTATGTAACCGTTGGTATAATGCGTAATTGCCCTCTGAATTGGGCAGCAATTATACTTCCATTATTTGGTTAATATCCTATAGACAAGGAATCGGCAATAAATAATAGAACGTGAGTAAATTATCAAGCTCCCGCCTATAGTGCATGCTGTTTCAGTTTTTTCATTCAAAACAATTACCCCCTGTCCCTTCACTGTTGTTTAAAGCCGACGGGTTTTCACAGGCCGACTGTGATGTGAATTATCAACACCTCTAGTTCCGATTGCCAGTATTTCCGCTAACTACTTCCAGGGAAGCTTATGTCAGTAATAAACGTTGTTGATATAATCTCCTTATTTAAACTATATCACAATACAGTAATTTTCAAAAAATGGAATCTGCAATGAATACTACCAATTATAAAACACGTTACACGCCGAGGTGATTCACCAGTCAAGGTCTTAACACAGCTTTCATTTTTCGGTTGAAACGATACATGTTTTCTCAAAAAAATTCTTTTTATAAATATAGAACAATAATTAACGCATGCTTCCATACCATTATTATCCAGATCATATCCAATTGGTGTGTCATTTATTCTGCGACGGATACTTATCAGATAAACAATCAGTTATCGATGTGAGAGCAGTTCACTAAAATATATATTCGTAACTTATATATAGATGAATCAGTTGGATTCACGAAACCTCAGAACATAGATATATCGAATAAACGATGAATAACATTGAAAACATCATAAAAAATTCGTTTTTACCCCTCGGGCAGATTCTGCCCGAGCGGTATTGTCGTTGCCTCCGTCGTCTGTCCGTCCGTCCGTCCGTCTGTCCGTCTGTCTATCATATCATTGTAAACACATTATCTCAAAAAGTCCTTCACTTACAACAATGAAACTTCATACAGTTGTTTAATACAGCCAGTACCAGAAGCCTATTGAAAGTCGGTGCCATTGGATGTGTTTTTCAGGAGTTATGCCCCTTTATACATGTCTGGCTGTTTTTATCCTTGTAAACACATTATCTCAAAAAGTCCTTCACTCACAACAATGAAACTTCATACAGTTGTTTAATGCAGCTAGTACCAGAAGCCTATTCAAAGTCGGTGTAATCGGATGTGTTTTTCAGGAGTTATGCCCCTTTATACATGTCTGTTGGTCCATATCCTTGTAAACACATTATCTCAAAAAGTCCTTCACTCACAACAATGAAACTTCATACAGTTGTTTAATACAACCAGTACCAGAAGCCTATTGAAAGTCAGTGCCATTGGATGTGTTTTTCAGGAATTATGCCCCTTTATACATGTCTGTCTGTTTTTATCCTTGTAAACACATTATCTCAAAAAGTTCTTACTCACAACAATGAAGCTTCATATAGTTGTTTAATACAGCCAGTACCAGAAGCCTATTGAAAGTCGGTGTAATCGGATGTGTTTTTCAGGAGTTCTGCCCCTTTATACATGTCTGTTGGTCCATATCCTTGTAAACACATTATCTCAAAAAGTCCTTCACTCACAACAATGAAACTTAATACAGTTGTTTAATACAGCCAGTACCAGAAGCCTATTGAAAGTCGGTGCCATGGGATGTGTTTTTCAGGAGTTCACACAAACCTGTGTGGATTGCTGTGAATAGACAGTAATCGTTCGACTACATCTACTATAGGTAATCACTGCTCTATTGCTATATTGTTTTGTCTGTCTATGATCTATATCATACAGGTAAAATTATGCCCACCCCAAATATGTGAGTTGTTGGGGTCAGAAACATTATTTCCACAATTGCTCTGGGCCCGGCCCGAGGGGTCCCGATGGCGACAGCCACATGTCTGAATTATATTTTGGCCGCGATATACGTAGCCGATGAGCACCGCTATAATATGAAACCAGCGCAACACTCTAATCGCCCGAGAAGTTTAGATAGGTCAAATTAACGGCTGCAAAACACTGACATATTGAAACCGGGACCCTCTTCGAGATTACTGATCAATTTCGTAACCATCTCGAAAACCGGGACGTTTCGATCGAGATAGAACCGGGAGCAAACAGTTGTCCTCAAGGGTCCCGGTTCTGCCCTCCCGGTTTCAGCCGAGAAATTTCTCGATCCATCTCGAAGGAATCGAGAAAATGCCTCGATTAATTGGACGTGACCCCTAAGAGATATTCCATTTGCTTTCGACAGGGCGGCATGCGTGCAGTGGTATGGGGAGATGTGTTCCAATCTGTAATAATGGTTGTGGGACTGGTTGTCATTTGTATTATTGGTACCGTCAGATCTGGAGGACTTCTTCGGGTATTTGAAATCTCCGAACAAGGAGATCGGATGCCATATGTCGAGTAAGTTCATAACAGAATATGACACTACGATCTGTTTTCTTGCTACTATATATATACATATATTCCTGACAATGGTCAGACAAAGGCATAAAGAATAAGATGTTAGAGGTACCTTTATTTTCATAGTTGATACAACACTATGTAGACTGGACGCCTTGGCTACTCACCTACACACGATTGCAAACTAAACTACTTGAGTTACTATTGTCGAGATTAAGGCCATTAAGGAAGTTCCAGACAATTTGGAAAATAGAAGTCATTTTTACTGTATTTTGGTCAGAGGTATTCTAGAACTTCAAAATAACGGATAAAAATTATGGGATCACCAGGCTTATTTTTCCATAATCTGGGCGTTTGTATGGTCTACTATAATGGTTCAACCAGACTATAATATATGGGATTAAATAGGACTTCCATGAAACACGCCTGTATTTTCATAGAAAATATACCTATTTGTTAAGAAGCTAAAATGTCATTTTCTCCTAAAACCCTAGATACTTTGCTGGAATATTGTCAAATCGAGAAATCTAATGCACGTTGGGAAAGACAGTAGGATGTCAACATGATCAGTCATGGTTATATGAAGCCACCTGCCCCTGATTTCGCCAGCGGAAGTTAGTTTGTCGGCGTTCCTTGCTTGCCTTATTGGCCTCAACATTTGAGAAAAGTATCACCCAATTCCAAAATCCTTTCAAATCTATTCGCTTTAAAGGTAACATTTCCCTTTTCATTCAATCTGATTTAAAAATCCCTATTTTGGTAGATGCGCAAAAACATGCACAGAAGCCGTAAAATTGAATTCGTGTAAAACCGCTGTGTATTTCTTCGAAAGAGCACTCCATTGCTCTCACTTTACAACTAATTTGATTATGTTTATATATGAAACTAGGGATTTTAATAGTTTTCTATTAGATCACGACATTTGTATTAAATCATGAGTATATATTGGAGAAAATGTGCTATTTCACTCATCCTTAAACTCATCTCATTTTGAGTGTATTCACATAATCCACAACGAAAATATATCACCAGGTCTGAGGTTTTTTGACATTGTTCTCACCCTTTGGCCAGGAGACAAACTTTTCACAATAAATATTGTGTCAAGCTCTATCAGAAAATGATGCCTATTCCATCTTGAAGTATGACTCTTGTTTTGGCTTGTTTTGTAATACAGTGTTAAAAATATGTTATCTATCCGTGAAAGTGATTAAAAGCTTGATATACTACCCTACCACAGTGATCAAGAAACCCCCTTTCAAATGATTTATTAAGTAAATAGTTACAATAACAAATAGCGGTAAAATCTATTATTAGTGATGCATTCTGGGGCTCATAATACGCAAAGCGACTTAGCTTGTACAATTTAGAAAACAAGGTACGTTTTGATAGGCGAATTATCCCAAAGGGGTGCCAAATAATCAGTAGTTGAAATCTAGAATATTACATAAGAAGAAAAATGTCTACAAACGGATAACTTAGTTTTCAACGAAGTAGCATAGTTTATGCTGGGATGTAGTATTCGTATAGCATCACAGGTTGATTCTAATCTCTACATTTGATACGTATGTGAAATATTAGCACGATATTGTACTCTCGGAGGCAACGCTCCCTCGAGCATACTATCTTTCAATACTTCACATACAGTATCTTGGTCATGTCATCATCTAACTAGGTTATTTTCTGGACAAGGGACAATATAATTGATCCTCTGAAACGTGAATATAACAAAACTAGATCTATCTTGTTGTGTTCTATAGTCTGAGATAATGTAAACGTTTTTTATCTGTGCACTGAATTGATACAAATGTATTTACCTGAATGTTTCAGGACTGACCCGGACCCACTTCGTCGCACCTCGTTCTGGAGTATAATGATAGGAACGATGTTTAGTAGTCTCACCTTTTGGTCTAGCAGTCAAGCAAATCTACAGAGATGTTTCAGCATTGGCAAGCTTAAAGATGCTCAGGCGTAAGTATATTCCTGAACGGTGCTAGAGTAAGTACTGTGATACCCAAGTCCATGTTTTGTACATTATATTATCTTCATTGCGAAAAATATTGTTGTTTTTAACACAATTTTGTGCTAAAATGACTCCGACACAAACTTGTTGTGTTGAAATTAACACAAATTTGTTTTGAAATTGTAACGTGTACGAGCAGGACCAGTCGTAGTGTTTAGAAGAAAACGAATCAATAACCGGGATTGCCCACTGGCATTCTGGCCGTCACCGTCGTTAACCCCTTCACTAGTGGAGATCCGGGGCTCGAAGAGATGATCACAACCGTTACAAAGATGACTGACTCTAATGTAAAGGTCTGTTATGGTATATTCTGCACAAATAGTATACACGGTTACAAATAATAGCGTAGAACCGCGTGGCTTAGACAGAATGTCTAAGGAGATGTAACGTTATGATATTTACATATATGTACAGACACTAGGAGAGTGTAAGCAAACAAACTTGATGTATATATACACGTGATATGAGAGGATGTGTGCACACAAGTTAACGGATACGTACACTTGGTGGGTGCAAATAACGTTCACGGATACGTACACCTGGTGTGTGCATATAAGGTTCACGGATACGTGCCCCCGAGAGAGTGTGTGCATATAAAGTTAACGTATCCCTGGTGTATATGTGGATAATAGAAGAGAATGTGTGCAGTTTAAGCTTGATGTTATATGGTAATAATATATATATGAGAGTGTATGCATATAACTTTACAGTTAATATAGTGCTTTCATACGCGATAAGGGCGGCCTGGCTGCTGGCCCTTCTCTTCTGGGGGAAGGGCGGCCTGGCTGCTGGCCCTTCTCTTCCGTCGTTGGAACGTTATGGATATAACGCTCTCTCCGGGAATGGCACCCAGTCGTTGGAACGTTAAGGATATAACGCTCTCTCCAGATAAGACACCCAGTCGTTGAAACGTCAAGGCCCGTTGGAACGTTACGGCGGTAACGTTCTCTCCAATAGATATATACCCTCATGCATTGGAACGTCACGGCAGTGACGCTCTCTCCAGATATGGCCCCAAGTCGCTGAAACGTCACGGCCCGTTGGAACGTTACGGCGGTAACGCTCTCTCCAGAGACGACCCCCAGTCGTTGGAACGTCACGGCAGTGACGCTCTCTCCAGAGACGTGGCAACTCGGCGTGTACTTCACCCCCAGTCGTCGGAGCTTGACCGTAACTTGTCAGCTCACCAGTCTGCTTCCCGCACAGGTAAGTATAGCCCGGCGTCTCAACCCTTACGGCTGCTGCGCCCGTCTATAGCCCGGCCTGTGACTACACACTTCACGACGATCTCTCAGGTAAGTATCACGCCCCACTTCCGTGACCGTCAGGACAATTACATGGGTATATAATGTGCTATTACTATCTCATCTGGTACCGATGAAACATCGTACGGTCCGTAAACTGCCGTTGTAATCTGTGCCCTGGGCTTGACCGTACAGTCTGTAAACCTTGTTACCACTTTTACATCGGTAAAAGGAAGCCCGCCTTCTGTAACGTGTGATAAATACACGTATCCTACTGGAATCTGTATGTCTTGTTACCGCTTTTACATCGGTAAAAGTGAGCCCACCTGCCCCGTGCCTTTATGCGTGATAAATACGCATATCCTCCCTGTGGGATCTATGGTCTGTGGCTTTCTTGACTGTATAATCTGTGCTCTGTGTTTCTTTATTTAACGTGTGACAAATACACGTCTCCTTCTTGTAGAATCTGTGTTCTGTTTGTTTCTTGTGTGCTCTGTGTGCTGTATCTTTCTCGACGGTATAACGGTGATCGGTCTGGCTGGACTGGTACTGTACTGTTTGTGATCTGTGCGTCTTTATTTGCTATGTGTGATAAAGACACATGTCCTTCCAGTTGAATCTGTAAGCTGCATCTGTAACTTGTCCATGGCCAGCTATACGCCGTCTGTGTAACTGTTTGCGGCCTTTCCTGCTCCCAAAGCGCCCGGCCCAGTTTATCGATGTTCCCGACGAAAATGGCTCGCCCGCCTGTGTCTTGTCTCGCCCCGCCGGCTGTAATACTGCGACCGTTTCCGTCCCGTAAAGCGTTGCCCGGCTGTCGGCGACGAATAAACAGGCTACACGATACGTTGTAGGATTATGGCAGGGGGAAACTTGGTTGATGTATCTCTGTATTTAGTGCAGTTGTATATTTCTTGGGGGGGGGGGAGGGAATCTCCTGACTATTGTCATATACCGCACACGGTCAAGAAGATCAACAAATATTGTGGCTTTAGTCCCAGTGCAGCGAGATAGCACAGCAATATTGTCGAAATTATCAACCTACTGGTATAGACCCTAAAGCCCTATTTTATACTGAAGTTAGACCATGCAAGTTGCCTAAATGTGCTACAGGCAAACGCATGTCTCATTACAGTATTATAGAATACCCCCAACTACATGTACATACAACACGGCAGTCGGACGTGTTCCCTAAACTATAGTATAACCACAAACACGTTTCCACACCGAAAATGCGAGCCGGCAAATTCTCATTGGATTGGCGTGTTCTCACAGGTTACACTAACTACAGGATTTATAACCTTTTGGATTCCCAGGCCAAAACAACTGCCTTTACGCCCAACCGTAAATTACACCAAAATCGAAAGTTACAGGCTGTACCTGGAGACGTGCTTCCTCGAGCTCTCTCTTTCTGGTCTCTCCCCAATTGGAATGTCAGCTCGAGTTTAAATAGGGTGTGCACTCTCCACACCCAAAAAGTCCTCACAGGAGGCTTCCTTACGAACGGAGACGTTTCGACCGAACCGAAGATCGTCTTCCACAGCGAAATTACAGTTCATAGTTCATAAATGAGCATGCCATCCCAATCCATAATTTGTAGAGAAAATTCCACGTAAAGGGCAACTCCTATCTCGTTCTGGTAAGCGAGAAATACGGGGGAATGCATTTCTGATATCTGCCTTGCTCGACGCTGACGACATGGGTCAAGGTCGTTCTTCCACATTCCAACGTAGCACACGGCTCCTGATTCAAACTGTTCTCTACGCAAACGGTTAACCGTTACACTGCCCCCGCCTTTCCAAATCATGACGTCCTCGTCATGGCCGTACGGGTCCAGTTGTACAGTTCGAATCAATTTACACAAAACTGTTCGCCAATTAGGGGCCATCAGGGCCGGCGAAATTACCAGGTGGCCACCCTCCGGCGGTCTGGCCGGGCCAGCACGACATTAGGTCCACAGATTTCCTTCACAGAATTACCTGGGCGGCTAGCAGACATTAGGTCCACTGGGCTGCCTGCTCAGTTGGAGGGGTCGGGCTTCCCCCCTCCTACGGTACACGGGCTGGGACGTCAGCACGTAGTCGTGCAACCTGCGAGGCTTCACCACTCGCCGACCGCGGGTCGTCGTCGCGTGCGTGGGGGCTGCCTCACCCTCGGCCACTTCCTCGCGTTCGTCCTCCACCTCGCTATCCGGCGTCCCCCGCGGTTCCAGCTCGAATTCGCCCTGCCAGGCCGGCGGCCGGATGACGCGTCCACTCCGGCTCGTCTGGGGCTGCACGGCTACCGGGTGGGTCGCGGCGTAAGGCTCCGCGTGAGCCGTTTCCGTCCCCTGCTGGTCGCCGCCATCGTCACTGTCGCTCTCCGACGGTGTATCGTCACCCTCCACGTCCAGCCGCGGATAACATGGTTTGACCCGGTCAACATGGACGACCTGTCGCCTTCCGTCGTCACTCCGGATCCGGTAGGTAACGTCCGACAATGCCGCCTCCACCACAAACGGTCCCAGCCACCGGTCTCGAAGCTTCCGTATCTGTACCGGCCGGGTCACCACGGTATGCAGATAGACCTGATCTCCGGGGCCGAATCTTTGCGCCTTGGCCTTCAGGTTATACAGGCGCTTCTGCCGTCTCAGGGCCTTCCCACTATTTTCTCTCGCATCCTCATGGACGTCCACTAGGTGGTCACGAAGGTCCCCGACCCACGGCACGGGCTCCGTCCTCTCACTCGGGGGAGCCCCAACGGTCAGGTGAGCTGGTAGAGTCACCTCGCGGCTTAATGTCATCATATTCGGCGTATACCCCGTAGTCTCGTGTGCGGCCGCACGGTACGCCATCAGTGTTAGTGGAATGTACACGTCCCAATCGTCGGGGTGGCGGGCGGCACTAGCATGAAGCATCTGACCCAGAGTCCTGTTGAACCTCTCAACTTGGCCGTTTGACTGCGGATGGTACGCCGTCGTCCGCGTCTTCTTCATGCCGAGGATCCGGCACATCCCCTCGAACACTTTGCTCTCAAAGTTCCGCCCCTGGTCCGAATGTATCAGGGAGGGGACACCGAACCAGCTGACGTACAAGTCAATCACAGCCTGGGCCACCGTCTCCGCTTCTTGGTCCGGAAATGCCACAGCCTCCACCCACTTCGTGAAATAGTCACAGATAACCACAATATGCAGATTTCCTCTCATCGTCAGGGAGAGAGGACCCATCAAGTCCACGGCGATACGTTCTCCGGGGCGTCCCGTCATCATCCCGCGGTGCTGTCCCCGGGGTTTCTTCCCGGCCTGCTTCCTCCGACTGCACGTGTCGCAGCTCCGGCACCACTGTCGAACGTCACGCTGCAGGCCAACCCAGGCGTACGCTTGTCGCACCTTCCTCAACGTTTTAAACACCCCCAGGTGTCCTCCAGTCGGGCTGTCATGACATTCCTTGAGTATCCTCTTTTGCAGGGCCCTCGGGACCACCAGTAACTTGGCCTTCTCCCGGCCTCGCAAGTCATACCAACGTCGCACCAGGAGGTCTCCTTCCAGGGACAAGGCGTCGTATGCTCCCCACAGCGCTTTCGTTACCCCGCTGTGTTGACAGACTAGGTCCCACCGAGGTCTGGTACCAGCCTTCACCCATTCAATCACCGGAAGTAGCTCGGGGTCTGCAGCTTGGGCCGCTGCAAAGTCCTCGTTGGGTGGAGATATGGTCACAGCCCGGGCCGCCGCCGTCTCTCCGTCTTCGGTCTCGGAGGAACGACCACACTGCTTGCACGGACGTCTGCTCATCGCGTCAGCATTCTGATGCTTACGGCCTGGTCGGTGGACGATGTCAAATTGATAGGTCGACAGAGCTTGGATCCACCTTGCGAGTTGCCCCTCCGGCTCTTTGAATCTCATGAGCCACCTCAAGGACCCGTGGTCGGTGCGCAGTAGGAACTTCTTCCCGTAGAGGTAGTGCCGCAACGACTTAATGAAGTGGACCACCGCCAGGAGTTCGCGCCTGGTCACGCAGTATGCCTTCTCAGCCTTGGTGAGTACCCTGCTGCCATAGGCCACCACCCTCTCCTGTCCGTCGACCTCTTGGGACAGAACGGCTCCGATGTCCCAGCCGCTGGCATCCGTGTCCAGGATAAACGGTTTGGACATGTCGGGCATGGCTAGGATGGGCGCCGCTATCATCTTCTCCTTCAGGGTCTCAAATGCGATCTGACAATCGTCGGTCCACACGAAGCTCTTCTCCTTCTGGGTAAGTTGATGCAGGGACGCTGCCACGGTCGCAAAGTCTTGGACGAACCTCCGGTAATAGCTACACAATCCGAGGAAACTCCGTACCTCGGTCTGGGAGACTGGGGTGGGCCAGTCTCTCACAGCCTGGACCTTCTCCGGTTCCGTCTCGATACCGGCGCCGGACACGACGTGTCCCAGGTAGGTGACTTTTCGGGCGCCAATGACACACTTGGAGGGTTTCAACTTAAGCCCGTGAAGTTGTAGTCTCTGGAACACCACCTCCAAGTTGGCCAGCATCTCGGCGAACGTCTTCCCGAACACGATGTTATCGTCGAGGTAAATGAGGCACGTCTCGTAGTGCAGACCGGCCAATACTGCTTCCATCAGGCGTTCAAAGGTTCCTGGGGCGTTGCACAGCCCAAATGGCATAACGCGGAACTGGTACAGGCCTTTCCGGGTGGGAAACGCGGACTTGCATCGATCTTCCGGCGCCAATTCAACCTGCCAGTATCCGGACATCAGGTCGAGGGCAGACCACCACTGTGCCCCGTTCAGTGCGTCAAGGCTGTCATCGATCCTCGGCAGAGGATATGCGTCTTTCTCCGTGACGTCATTCAGGGCCCGGTAATCGACGCAGAATCTAGATTTCCCGTCCTTCTTCTTCACCAGGACGACAGGGGCCGACCACGGTCCCTCGGAGGGCTCGACCACACCTCGTCGTAACATCTCGTCAACCTGCTTGTCGATCTCCCATCGAGCATGAAGGGGCGGTCTTCTAGGTGGAATACGAATCGGGGGTGCATTCCCCGTCTTTATCTGATGCTGCACCCTGGTCGTACGTCCCAGGTCATCGTCATCGGCCGCAAACAAACCAGCGTGTCTATTCAGCATTCGTTCAACTTCCCCCAGCTGGGCTGCACTCAGGCCATCCTTGGACTTCTCCAACGCCGGCCGCATATATGCCGGCAGGGTCGTCGTCCGCGCCCTCGGCTCTGTAGGCTCTTCCGGGGCATCACCTAGGGTGGACATACTCCCACAGAAGGTACCAGCATGGATGACTGTAGACTCGTCGGAGGCGTTCAGCATGCGAATAGGCACACTACCATCAGATGCAACTCGAGAGAGTGTTCTCGCCAGGACCAGGCCGGTCTTCTCGGTAAATGCGAGCTCCCCCTCCACTAGTCCAATCTCCCCCGGCGGTGCGTCTCCCACCCTGGCCGGGACGAGCATCTGAGTTCTGGGCGGTATGGTGATGGTCTCAGCCAGGGCCAACCGGTAGCAATCGAAACTCCCCACGACCTCGCATTCCAGGTACTTGCCGCCCAGCTTCAATCGATGGCCTCTCGCGTCAAGTATACAGCCGTGGCGATACAGGAAGTCGTACCCCAAGATGGCGTCGATGGACAAGTCTCCCACAACCAGCGTGTGCTTCCACACCGTCCCTCGGATCGATATCCTGAAGTCTCCCTCTCCGAGTAAAGGCATATGGGAACCGTCAGCTACCTTGATGGATTGGTACCGGGAGTCTCGAAGGACTGGTTTCACATCTGGGTCAAGCTGTTCCCATATCCGGCGGCTGATCAAGGAGATAGATGCTCCGGAGTCCACACAGCACATCACCTTCACCGGTCCGATAGACGCGGGTAGGTAGATCCCTGCTTCTCCCTGGTTATGAAGCGCAGGCCTGGGTCCCTGGGGCTTTGGTGGATTCCCGGACCCGGGCGGTCGTCCCGGGGGCGCGGAGGGTGAACGTCTAGGGCACGCCGCCCTAAAATGGCCGTCTTCTCCGCACCTCCAACATCCCCGGCGTGGTTGTCGTCCCGCCCTCTGCCCCCGCCTTGAACTTGAGCGTCCCCGTCCCGGGAAGCGCCTCTTAAATTCCTCCATCAGGGCAGCAATCTCTGCCCGCAGTCGGGCTTGCGCGTCCTCGTCCTCCTCAGGAACGCCAGCCGGGATGTCTTCTCCTGCAGCGGCTCTGGCCGTGGGGTCGGGACGTCGACGCTGGGTGTCTTGGAAGGCCTCCACTTCCACGGCGGCATGCACAGCCTCGTCTAAGGACTTCGGGCGGCACTGCCAGACTCTAAACCGTAGGTCTTCTCCAATGCCCTCGAAGAATTGGTCACGGGCTAGGGTGTCTTGGACCTCATCGCCGGCGTCTGGGTAGGCCATCTGGCTGAGTCTCACCAGAGCTTGGCCCAGTTCGGGTAGACCTTCCCCCCTCAGTCGTCGCCTGGACTTCAGCTTGGACTTATACAGCTCGGTTTGGTTAGGGGGTGCGAAGCGTCTCTCCAAGGCATCACGTAGGCAGATGAAGTTTGCCTCCCCTGGTTTCATCTTCAGACTAGAGAGGACCTGTTGTGCTGGCCCTCGCAGGGAGACGGCCAAGTGTTGTCCCTTCTCCTCCGGTGTCCACCGGTTCAAGGCTGCGCAATGTTCAAAATGTACCAGGTGATCTCTCCAGGGCGTACCCCCATCATATGTCGAAGCCTTAACCCACATCCTACGGGAAGGGGGCATGGTCGTAACGGTGGCCGTCCCACTAGTGTCGGCCGCTGAGAGGCGCACTTCCGCGCGGGAAGTAAACGTGGTTGCCTCGGCCCCCGTCGTCTCAGGCTCGGCGGTGGCGGGATGTCCCCTCTCCTCGGCCGCTGAACGCCGCCCTCCTGCGAACCGGTCGCAAATCGTCTGTCCTCGTATAGGCTGGTCCATGGAGGGTCTAGTAGTACTCTCCCCCTCTATCCCAGGTCTGGATGAGTAGGCTGGGGACCCTACCATCGTCTGATTGAACGTCGTCTGCATGGTATGCATCTGGGCCTGTAAACTTTGGAGGCCCTCTAGCAGCACTCGATTGGTCGACGAGGTCCCGGTCTCGACGATGGCGGGCTCTGACAGCTCGGGTGGTGCTTCCCCCGGTCTCGCATCTCCTGTCGTCGCCAGCGTCGCAGATCTAGGTGACCCCACCCTCGATCGCCCTCTCCTCTGTAGGATAGCTCGTAGACCCGCCAGATCCGGACGTCTCGGTGTGGTTGCTGGAGTACTCATGGTTAATGGCGTCGCCGCCACGTCGTTGTCGGTCATCTCTAGTAGTCGGTTGTTCTCTTCTGTTGTAGATCAGGCCAGATCCCACCGCTGCCACCAGTTTTCTCCGTGTAACGTGTACGAGCAGGACCAGTCGTAGTGTTTAGAAGAAAACGAATCAATAACCGGGATTGCCCACTGGCATTCTGGCCGTCACCGTCGTTAACCCCTTCACTAGTGGAGATCCGGGGCTCGAAGAGATGATCACAACCGTTACAAAGATGACTGACTCTAATGTAAAGGTCTATTATGGTATATTCTGCACAAATAGTATACACGGTTACAAATAATAGCGTAGAACCGCGTGGCTTAGACAGAATGTCTAAGGAGATGTAACGTTATGATATTTACATATATGTACAGACACTAGGAGAGTGTAAGCAAACAAACTTGATGTATATATACACGTGATATGAGAGGATGTGTGCACACAAGTTAACGGATACGTACACTTGGTGGGTGCAAATAACGTTCACGGATACGTACACCTGGTGTGTGCATATAAGGTTCACGGATACGTGCCCCCGAGAGAGTGTGTGCATATAAAGTTAACGTATCCCTGGTGTATATGTGGATAATAGAAGAGAATGTGTGCAGTTTAAGCTTGATGTTATATGGTAATAATATATATATGAGAGTGTATGCATATAACTTTACAGTTAATATAGTGCTTTCATGCGCGATAAGGGCGGCCTGGCTGCTGGCCCTTCTCTTCTGGGGGAAGGGCGGCCTGGCTGCTGGCCCTTCTCTTCCGTCGTTGGAACGTTATGGATATAACGCTCTCTCCGGGAATGGCACCCAGTCGTTGGAACGTTAAGGATATTACGCTCTCTCCAGATAAGACACCCAGTCGTTGAAACGTCAAGGCCCGTTGGAACGTTACGGCGGTAACGTTCTCTCCAATAGATATATACCCTCAGGCGTTGGAACGTCACGGCAGTGACGCTCTCTCCAGATATGGCCCCAAGTCGCTGAAACGTCACGGCCCGTTGGAACGTTACGGCGGTAACGCTCTCTCCAGAGACGACCCCCAGTCGTTGGAACGTCACGGCAGTGACGCTCTCTCCAGAGACGTGGCAACTCGGCGTGTACTTCACCCCCAGTCGTCGGAGCTTGACCGTAACTTGTCAGCTCACAAGTCTGCTTCCCGCACAGGTAAGTATAGCCCGGCGTCTCAACGCTTACGGCTGCTGCGACCCGTCTATAGCCCGGCCTGTGACTACACACTTCACGACGATCTCTCAGGTAAGTATCACGCCCCACTTCCGTGACCGTCAGGACAATTACATGGGTATATAATGTGCTATTACTATCTCATCTGGTACCGATGAAACATCGTACGGTCCGTAAACTGCCGTTGTAATCTGTGCCCTGGGCTTGACCGTACAGTCTGTAAACCTTGTTACCACTTTTACATCGCTATATAAATGACGCAGTGAAGGATATATATCCACCTTCACTGGATTTGAAGGAAACTACAGATAGCCCTACAGGCACATCTTATTTAGATCTCTACCTCTACAAAAATGAAGCGGGCATTCTCTCTCGTCGACTTTATGACAAAAGAGATGATTACAATTTCGACATCGTAAACTATCCCTTTCTGGATAGTAATATTCCAGTGGGACCTGCATATGGCGTATACATATCTCGCTTAGTAGCATTTGCTAGATCCTGTGTTAAATGTGATGATTTTAATCAACGTCACAAAACATTGTTGCAGAAACTTATAAAACAGGGCTATTCCACCAAGCGCCTCCACTCAAAGTTTCTCAAATTTGGCGATACATATCGCATGCTGATAGCAAAATACGAACGTAGCGTGCAAGATCTATGGCGCTATGTTTCGTAACTTGTCTAATTCCGTTTAACCCGGGGCTAGGGGCCGTATGAACCCATGTACTTCAAGATCCTCATGGTACTCATATGAACAGTCACAATCAAAGCGTGACTGAGGTACATCATTTTTAGATGACGACTCTATAACGAATATTATGGATTAAGAATACTGATCAGCGATACGGATTTGATATTTTTGGAACATCATGATGTCTTGCCGGCATCATTGAAAACTGTTGACCGCTTCTCTCTTGCAGGAAACAAGCCTATGTTTATGTATACTTTTGTCTTTTTGAATTTGGTGCTAATACTGTTATATGGAAATGGAATAGGTCTTTGGATTATGGACGCGGATATTCTCTAATGGACGACGGCTGGATTATGAATGACGGACTAGACGCTTGTAAAGGAAGCCCGCCTTCTGTAACGTGTGATAAATACACGTATCCTACTGGAATCTGTATGTCTTGTTACCGCTTTTACATCGGTAAAAGTGAGCCCACCTGCCCCGTGCCTTTATGCGTGACAAATACGCATATCCTCGCTGTGGGATCTATGGTCTGTGGCTTTCTTGACTGTATAATCTGTGCTCTGTGTTTCTTTATTTAACGTGTGACAAATACACGTCTCCTTCTTGTAAGATCTGTGTTCTGTAGGTGTCTGTATTGAACGTGTGATAAATACACGTCTCCTTCTTGTAGAATCTGTGTTCTGTTTGTTTCTTGTGTGCTCTGTGTGCTGTATCTTTCTCGACGGTATAACGGTGATCGGTCTGGCTGGACTGGTACTGTACTGTTTGTGATCTGTGCGTCTTTATTTGCTCGTATGTGTGATAAAGACACATGTCCTTCCAGTTGAATCTGTAAGCTGCATCTGTAACTTGTCCATGGCCAGCTATACGCCGTCTGTGTAACTGTTTGCGGCCTTTCCTGCTCCCAAAGCGCCCGGCCCAGTTTATCGATGTTCCCGACGAAAATGGCTCGCCCGCCTGTGTCTTGTCTCGCCCCGCCGGCTGTAATACTGCGACCGTTTCCGTCCCGTAAAGCGTTGCCCGGCTGTCGGCGACGAATAAACAGGCTACACGATACGTTGTAGGATTATGGCAGGGGGAAACTTGGTTGATGTATCTCTGTATTTAGTGCAGTTGTATATTTCTGGGGGGGGGGAAGGGAATCTCCTGACTATTGTCATATACCGCACACGGTCAAGAAGATCAACAAATATTGTGGCTTTAGTCCCAATGCAGCGAGATAGCACAGCAATATTGTCGAAATTATCAACCTACTGGTATAGACCCTAAAGCCCTATTTTATACTGAAGTTAGACCATGCAAGTTGCCTAAATGTGCTACAGTTAGAATACCCCCAACTACATGTACATACAACACGCCAGTCGGACGTGTTCCCTAAACTATAGTATAACCACAAACACGTTTCCACACCGAAAATGCGAGCCGGCAAATTCTCATTGGATTGGCGTGTTCTCACAGGTTACACTAACTACAGGATTTATAACCTTTTAGATTCCCAGGCCAAAACAACTGCCTTTACGCCCAACCGTAAATTACCCCAAAATCGAAAGTTACAGGCTGTACCTGGAGACGTGCTTCCTCGAGCTCTCTCTTTCTGGTCTCTCCCCAATTGGAATGTCAGCTCGAGTTTAAATAGGGTGTGCACTCTCCACACCCAAAAAGTCCTCACAGGAGGCTTCCTCACGAACGGAGACGTTTCGACCGAACCGAAGATCGTCTTCCACAGCGAAATTACAGTTCATAGTTCATAAATGAGCATGCCATCCCAACCCATAATTTGTAGAGAAAATTCCACGTAAAGGGCAACTCCTATCTCGTTCTGGTAAGCGAGAAATACGGGGGAATGCATTTCTGATATCTGCCTTGCTCGACGCTGACGACATGGGTCAAGGTCGTTCTTCCACATTCCAACGTAGCACACGGCTCCTGATTCAAATTGTTCTCTACGCAAACGGTTAACCGTTACAAAATCTACATATCAACACAAAATCGTGTTTATTTCAGCACTTATTCGTCTTAATTTTAACAATAGTTGTGTTATGTTCAACACAATTATGGTGCTAAAATGGCTTAAACACAATGTTTTCCTCAGTGTTGATCAACGCAAAATTATCAAATCCATTGAGAATGACTTTTTTAACCTTGTCTATCATAGGATGTCGTTTATCTTCATTTGAATAGAACTGAAAAGTGTTATATTTCGTCTTCTGCTGCACAGCAAATGCTTGAATATATGCCGTATAAAGAATCACCGAGCCCCTATAGATAACGTATCTGAATAAAATTCTGACAAAAAAACCTGTTGTCGTTTTGAAAAGGTTAGTTCTGCCATTCAGTGCTTAATGGTCGGTGCAATGACGAAATTTGTATATCAGAGTTGGAATCAGTTTTGGAAATATCATGGGAACAAGGTGTATTATACTTCATCTGTGCAACAGAACCCTTCGTTATTATTGGTAGCAGAGCATGCTTATAGAAATAGCTTTTAACGCAATCTATGGATAAATTTTGGTTCCGAGTGCCATTATTGGCTTCCGAAATTCAATACATAATAATTAACTTCATAAGTTTGCGAAAAAATGATAAAATAAATTTCCGCGGGAAAAGCGATAGTATCCGACAAGTCGTCAAAAGAGAACTCGGTGAAGATTACCTCTGATCATTCTAGGCCTTTCCATGCAGAGATCACTTTGAGTGACCAACAACGTACTTATCAAAAACGCGTTGCTCGACAGATGAGGGTATTCGCACAGATACACGAACAGTCCCAAGCATATCAAGGGCCATATGCTCCATTTCAATTTCAATTTATGGTAAAAATGGGACCCAAGCATGGGTTTTTGCAAATACTTGATACGATAGAGTATATTGCCCCTAAACTGAGACCCACTTTCTAACCACAAATTAAAGTTTGGTTTAAATAACGACATATCTATAATTTACTGTCGAGAGGTCGAATAAATAAATTCAAATAAATAACAATGACACGTATGAAAAAGTACACTAATTTGTCATTAACTCGGTCTACCCTGAATAAGCTACAGCCCAATAATTGAAAAGTAGGGCTTCTCAAGCACTCCTCGGTGCTTTTTGCTTGTTTTCGTGCTGGGAATTGATGCGTCCCGATCTTAGCCTATTCCGTGTGTGTGCTCAAGACAGAATCTGAAAACTAAATGTCAGATCTGATGTTAAATGATGTTTCCAAGACCTCACATAATTTATAAGCTATGTCGTAGAATTAGGTGCGCCCCGCCTAGCAATACCTAGAACGATATAGAGAGCTAAAACATCCCCCATTAAAATCTTCCCTCCATTCCAACCCGAATTCTATATATGTACGTCTCGCTCATTCAAAGTCCCAACCCAATCTGGCGATCTCAGAGCATGCAACGGAGCATGCCAGTTCAAGCTTCTGGCCAAAATCGGTTTGGAGCAATCTCCTGGCATGTACGATTTATTTCGAGGTAACAGGGCTAGCAGTTTGGATCGTAAAGCTATCCCTGCAACACCCCTCCCCGTTTTCTTTTTGGCGAAGGTCTTACTTCGCCTAGATAGAACCCTTCCCATCGCAGGCAACCGCTGTTCTAGCGCTGCCAATAATTACTAAAACGCGAGACAAAGACGTGAATTCTCCATGTTATATCACATGTGTCAATATCCGTAACATGCAGTGTACAAAAGTACACTGCCCTCTAAAAATACCCAACTTCAATAAAATGATAATCACCCCACTAGTCCAGTCTTATTAACAGACTGTCTAATCATACCCAAACCCACTAAAAACCTCGCTCAAATGGTCAGTCTCATGGGACTGATCACTTTATTTCTCAAAAATATAATCGGCGGGCCAGCCTACCAGCTTTACGGCCCAAATAAATACAATCGGCCGCATGGGACTGCTCACTTTAATTCTTAAAAATATACTCTGCAGGCCAGCCTACCAGCTACATGGCCGCAATAAATACGAGAACATTATCCAAACCAGGACTGGTATCTAGACTATAAATTGGCAGGCCAGCCTACCAGCTACATGGCCGCAATAAGCACCAGTCCGTCATAAAATCCACTACTGGAACAAGCCTATAAACTACTGGCTATATATTGAGTTCCCAATTCTCCCTCCCCTAATAATTTCAAGGCTCGCATTCGTCAGCAGCCAACAATTTCGAGTGGAAGGGCCCTTCCAGGGCGTACGCACGAAGAGTCAGAAACGTGTGCGCGCACTACACGCCACTGATCCCAATGTACATACGCTCTCGCAAACGGCTACCCACCAGAGAGAATGTTTGCAGAGGAAACAACCATAATTGCTACACCTCCACAGATATCATGCTCACACTCACAAAATCGTTGAGCTCATAACTAGAACAGGGTTGAGACTATAATCGAATAATGACGCATGTATTCACTCCCGAGTGGTGGCTATCCTGCCCCACCGGATTCACAATAAATCATAACTCTTTCTACAAGATATCGAATAGACAACTCTCACCAGGGCTTCATGGTGAAGACATGGGATGAAGAGGAACGTCTTCCTCAACCCCAGGTCTCCGACATGGCCACCCGCACTATACATATTCTCATACTGTATCTTCTCCAAGTCACTCCATAGTAACACTCTCTTAACTCTCTTAACACACATAGAAAACCCCGCAAAGAACACACAGTTATACAATCTCAACAAAAGTCACATAAAAACGCGATTGGCGCGTATATCTACCACACAGTCTTCACACACAGAAATTATCTAAAATACACAGCAACCATCGAACCCAGGCGTCCAGCACCCGGTTCCCTCACACAGATTACATAAACACCTAGTTCATCACAACGCATCATATACTCCCATAACACACTACACGTATAGCGCCGCAGCAAACGTCACAATTTCCAAACAACATCCAACTTCCGACTACACACCAGAGTTCTCCAACACACACCAATAGTTCCAAAATACACATTATATTACAGAACACATTACGAACGATTTGGGTTTAGAATTTTATGTATTTTTTTTCTTGAATTCCACAATGCCTCAAAAAACATCCTGTACAACAAAACCAAATCAACCCCCAAATAGGATAATTTCACACAGAAAATCAAAACCAAATACCATATATCCATCACTGCATACACATGATGGTACACAACCATATATCTCCACCAAGCTGACACTATACTACATCGCTTCAGACGCATACACAAAATGCGTCACCAATGGCCCATCAACTAACTTCACCATTTATCAGTTACAGGCAGAGCGAAATGGAGCCCACATTGAACAAGTCACCATTCCATAAAAATTCAAACTGCAAAAATCTTGGTGTCTCCAATAACGAAGGTTTTATCCCTAAAATCTACAACACATCCATAGGCTGATAGGAAATCGAAGCCTAGCAACAGGTCGTCAACCAAGGGTGCCACCACTATATTTCCAGTACAGTGAAAATCGGAGATGGATAATGGGACATGCCGAACTAGCATTCCCATACTGGTCATTCCTCGAAATGCACCAGTCAACCGAATAGGCGAAGACGACAACCCCTGAAGACCCAACCTAGCAAATAGATGTTCACTCATGACGGTGACTTGGGCGGCCGTGTCTACCACAGCAGTCACCGGCACAGACCCAACCTTAACTGGAATGGACATCGCCCACCCCTGGGAATGAGACAGATTAACATCTCTGACTGCTGCAGTTCGGTAACACCTGCCTCGTCTCCCGTGGACGACCCCACACCGCCATTTGCAGTCGCTAATTCAGCCCACCCATCTAAACCACGTCTAACAGGACAAAAACGGCTTATGTGACCGGGTTTACGGCACGAGTAACAGAGTCGTGGTGGACGGAACGGTCGCGATGACCGACGGCGAAGAGACCTCTTATTTATCCCTTCCCCTTCTGCCTTACAAGCATCAGGAAAAGCCTCCCCCACTGAATCAACATTAACAGTCCTACATGTAACCGTCTGAAAACTCAAGTCTCTCAGATTATATCGTGAGGAGTTCACATAACTCAAGGCTTCCGAGATTGTTGTGGGGCTCTTTTCCATAGCAAATCTCACAGCCTGTATTTCCCTGCATCCCCTGAGAAAATGTTCCACCGCTACTGACTCAATAATCTTTTCCGGTGCATTCGGATACCCGTCCCTTGCCAACCTAGCGCATCTAAAAGCAAACTTCTCTAAAGTATCCTCGGAACCCTGCACTTCCGCCTGCAACCGCTGCCTAACTACACGCGGAGGTTCCCTACTATCATAATTCCATTGCTTTGAGGAGCATATCAAACGAGGTTTTGACAGCCTCCGATTGTTAGCTGTAAAACACCATGGCATCGCCATGAATACAGTCCGTTAATTTCTTAAGACACTGGTCTTTATTCCACTGTCTACTTTTAGCTTCCAACTCAAACTTAACCCTAAATGGAACCCAGTCCCCTCTGATTCCTGAAAATACTAAAGTTTTGGGAAGCCGGGGACTTTGGCTACGGTGGCGTTCTTGGGATACATGTCGCTCAGCTGATCTGGATCTGGACGAGCATTCGCTACATTTACTAGGAGAGGCCTCAACTAACCCCTCGGTATCAGTAGCGGACACATCGGCCAGATTCCCATTATCTATATCCCCTTGGAGATATTGTCCCCCTACCATAGCATTGTCTAGAAACAATCCATTCCTATTTATTGGGCATTGGAAGTTCGGAGCTGAAGTGTGGCCACTGGGAGGTAACTGATGAAATACATTATTTACATCCCTAGCCAGACCAGCGTCCAGTCCTGCTGTTCCATTTAGATCTAGTGGACATGGGGGGTCGGGAAGGGCAGCTGGTGCATTTACTTGAACATGTAGTTCATTTTGATGAACTGGGGCCGCACTCAATTGATTTGCAGTCTCTCCCTCACCCTCAATCAATTGTTCAGGTCTATTATTTACAACAACAGGAGTTGGGTCCGCCTGACCAGCGTCCCCCGTTGTCTGTTCAGAGGTCGCATGTGATGAAATCTTGCTTGGAGCACTAAGCAATGATGTAACAACAGTCCTCATATCTAAACCTACTTGTTCCATCTTATCATCAACTTGCTTCACCTTACCACCAACTTGACCTATTTGAGTATTTACTTGTTGACCTAGTTGGTCAACTTTAACATCCACTTGTCCTACGTTAGTATCCACTTGGGTCAATTGGCGTCCATAATTATCTATCTTTTCATCCAATTGTCCCAAATGAATCTCATATTCCTTGATATTATCATGCAACTGGTCCATTTCTACATCCAATGCATCTACATGGCCCGTTATTCCAACTTTCCATAATCCAATGATTTCTTCAAAACGACGGTCAACTAAAGCATTAATGTATTCCGGACTTCCCGACAAGTCTAAACCTATAATCTGCCCCTCTAGCACTAGATCGGCTATATGCCCGGCACTAAACTGAGTCGCCTGCATAAAATGCTTAAAACTAAGCAACCTGCCCTCTTCCTGCAAGGCTACCACACGTGCACTTCGACTACTCCCCACCCCTTTCAATTTTTGCAGTGCTTCCTCTGTAGCCACTGACGCATCAATGGGCCCTAAATCTGCCATGTTAACAAAAGTGGACCGATATACGGTATATGCACACAAGTCCAAAAAAAAATAAGGAATACCCAATCAAAATCTAGTCAAATAAATTCAAATATATCAAAGACTTTCAGTGAGTTTCCTCCTAGAAACCCACTGAAGCAAATGAAAGACAGCCCACATTGGTATGTCCACTACAAAACATCAAATCTTACACCAAAATAAATAGCAGTGCCAACTCCTCATACTCAGTGAATGAAAAAATATATGAACATATGCATGCTCAAAATAATGAAACATTTAATTGAACCTAATGCACGCGCGTTACCGCAGTCAACGTGTTTTAGTTTGAATAATCAGCCATATCTATTAGCGAAAAAGAAAGAGAACAAGACCCATCTCCAGAACAAGTGCAATACGCGTTACCACACAGTCAACACGTTGTTACAACTTCTCTGTTAATCTTGCACTATTTCAATTTACGGATAATCATGAATAAGGCGTGTGTTCAACATAAATAAATCTTAAATTGACACAGTTTCCCGTGCCTGGAGGAATACACGCAGAATACAAACTAGATTTTAAACTCGACCACATCGAGGAGCCAAATGATAATTGTATTTGTTCAAATACAAACAGGAAATAGTCTGTCTCAAGCTCAACATCATGAACATCCTTCAGTCTATCATTCCGACCCCTCAATGATGAGCATAGACCAGTTCCCATTCAATTAAATTTCATAGCTTAATTTCCTAAACTGATCCAAGAGAAGGGAGAAAACAGACAGGATATATAAATTATTAACTCAATTCAAAAGGATTGAAGGAAGTCGGATTACTATTGTCGCAGTGACAACACCATGGCTTCGCCATGAATACTATAATATATGGCAGCGACAACACCATGGTGTCGCCATGAATGTGGCTCGCATGACTGATAATGCCCCAAGTTGTCAACTGAGCAATCAGAATCATGTATTGTACAACCAAAATGTAGGCAATATATATATATATTATTTAGCCGACCAGTTGACAGCCGACTAATTGGATAACACGAATACCACCACATAAATGGAACTACGCAAATTAGGGACAACCGTTCAAAAAAAATATATATCTTGAAACACAAAGAAAAAACGGGGTTCCCTTTTATCAGGATGGGAAAAACGTTAGCAGAAGACAAAGCCACATTGACCCGCGAACAATCTGAGCATTTACTATTGTATTCCAACGCACAATTGCATTCCAACTACAGATTTCTCCTAAAGGTCGGCAAAATCTCCAATCCCAATCCAAAGACCCATCAATACTAACACATAGTAGAAATCTCACACAAAAGTCAATCTCAGAAACAATACAATTCAATCGTACAGAAACACATAGACAACACCACACAGTAACACCTGGAGTGACAATGGACAAAAACTTCCATAAAAATATGATTCTCCCCGATATACAGGCTCTAAATGATAACCCAGTAAAAATATTTGAAAATTGTATAACCCTGCCAGGCTCAAATTATTCAATATCACTGAGTCAAAATGCCACTACTAAGAACACTTCGCGTTTATCACAGGACAATAATGCTGTATATACGACGACACCAAATGCAATAAATGAATAGAGTAAAATACACTATTCCCAAGAAATGTTGACTAGTTCAACTGGCTAAATACCAGGAATATATTTAATAATACGGGCCGAATTGAGCATATCGAGAGTCTCAAAAGAGGCGAAACGATTAATTGCCCCATTACACAGATCTATATATATACTGTTGACAGTGCTAAATTATACCGCATTGGCCGTACTATAATAACACAGTGTGCCTATCACAGGTCAATAATACGGGTACTGTATATACAGCGACACGAAGTTTATTGAATGCATACGACCGATGCACTGTTTACGAGAAATGTTGGCTAGCTCAGCCGGCTATACACCAGAAAAATATTTGATAGCGTGGACTGAACTGAACACACGACTAGTTTCATGACAAAAGACGGGGAAAACGTCTACCCGACCCCTACATGTATGTCACACAGACCGATGTGATCATAAAATCAAATTTCACTATCACGTAGCTAGCCTATCGGCCGAGACAAAAATACCTGTCTAACACAATACACAGCCTGCCAGCCGTGAAAGGATTTATACAAAATTATCGCGACCAGAATAGCCCAATATCAGGATGACCGACTCCCGGTAAAACAATTATACATACACTCAACATGTGCAAAGCCGGCCAAGAAAACAGGGAAGGTGGGGAACGCGAAGTGAGAGGACAAATGGCCGACTTCCACACCGCGTTTGTCTACCGGGAATTTATCACAGTCTGGTTCAAAGGCGTAAATTCTCAACCGTTACAAATTATTTTTTTAATCTGACGCCAGATGTCGTAGAATTAGGTGCGCCCCGCCTAGCAACACCTAGAACGATATAGAGAGCTAAAACATCCCCCATTAAAATCTTCCCTCCATTCCAACCCGAATTCTATATATGTACGTCTCGCCCATTCAAAGTCCCAACCCAATCTGGCGATCTCAGAGCATGCAACGGAGCATGCCAGTTCAAGCTTCTGGCCAAAATCGGTTTGGAGCAATCTCCTGGCATGTACGATTTATTTCGAGGTAACAGGGCTAGCAGTTTGGATCGTAAAGCTATCCCTGCAACAGCTATGACTAGTCAAGCGCAACAGTTGCTGACAAGAGCGAAGCAGGAGTCAACAGTTATCAATACCGGTGTGATGGATAAGAATGTCCTGGTGATTAGTGTCCCTTTTCATATCCTTTTCTATTGCAACCAAGGACGGACACATGCCCCCAGTGTGGAAAAAAAGTGTTCTAGCTGGGTTAGAAGATAGAGGCCGGACACTCTTAGCCACCGGACACTCTTAGCCTCCACACCGGCAACACATCATGTTATTATCGTCAAACCTGTATCCCTCATATTTATTCTTATTTTCAAATGAATTTAGGATAAATTTACGATAACTGATGCTTTTGTTAGTTATTGTTTGAATTACAGGGATTATTGAACTAAATTTAAGGCGAGAAACAGGAACTTTTCACGCTGGACTTATGCTACTGTTATATCTGCTCCTTGTTTTACAGGTCGGCATGGTTAAACCAGGCCGTATCTATGCTGTACTATACCATTCAGTGTTTCTCGGGCCTTGTAGCTTATGCATATTATGTCAACTGTGATCCACTATTAGAGGGAAGGATAACAAAACGTGAACAGGTAGGCATTCTATACAATGTCAATCGTCTATAGCCCTGTATAGAGGTACAACGCACTATCCTTCACTGATTTGTCTTTTATCGTCTCAGGGAGCGTATCTATTTAACGTTCTTCATTACTTCTTTGAACGTTCAATGTAACAAAAATGTGTAGAAAATGCGAGATGTAATCGTTGAAAAGAGCGAATGGTAAAATAAGGATAGAAGGAAAATATGTTGGCGGATCTCTATCTTAGCGGTGAAAAGGGGGTATAGAGATTTAGTTATCTGCGCTTTCCGGAAAAGTGTTTGGCGTCGCCGTGATGTTGATCTTTGACCTGTTCAACCTTTGACAATTTCAGCACCTGGCGCATCGTCCCTCACTGTTGTATCCACTGAAATAAATAATTGTTTTTTGGACGATTTGTTTAATTTTGTGTCAAACTTATCTTAGAAGCGTCAATCCGTCAATCGATATTCAGCCGTCGTTCCTTATAGATATTCCGAGTCCATAATACAAAGCACCATATTTAAAAAAAACACAGCAATTATATAGTATTCATAAACATAGGCTAGTTTCCTGCAAGAGAGAATCGGTCAATAGTTTCCAATGATGCCGGCAAGACATCCTGATGTTCCAAAAATATCAAATTCGTATCGCTGTTCAGTATTCTTAATGTGATTTTCATTGTAAAGTCGTTATCTAGAGAATGATGTATCTCAGTCACGCTTTGATTGTGTCTGTTCATATGAACACCACGAGGTTCTTGAAGGAAATGGGTCCATACGGTCCCTAGCTCCGGGTTAAGCGGAATTAGAGACACGTTACGAAACGTAACGCCATATATCGTACACGCTAGGCTCGTATTTTGCAATCAGCACGCGATATGTATCGCGAAATTTGAGTAACTTTGAATGGAGGCGCTTGATGATATAGCCCTGTTTATAATTTTCTGCGATAAAGTTTTGTGTCGTTGATTAAAATCGTCATATTAACACATGATCTAGCAAGTGCTACTAGGCGATATATGTATACGCCATATGCAGGTCCCGCTGGAATATTGTTGTCCAGAAAGGGATAGTTTACGACGTCGAAATTGTAATCATCCATTGTGTCTATTATTATTCGCAGCGAGAAGATCGTCTGTATGGCGTTTGGTGAATGAGAACGAAGAGCTTCCGCCTCTTGCATATCGCTCCAATTTGAAATGATCGTGTTTTGGAAGCGCCTGCGTATAATCATTTTCATAAGAGAATAGATAGAGGTCAGCCAAAAGAGGTGCACAATAAGTACCCACTGTAATACCTACATGCTGTTGATATATTGTGTTGCTAAATTTCACATAGATATTATTAATGAGAAGTTCAGGAAACTCTGAAAAGAAAGAAACATACCAAGAATGATATTAGTAGAGCTGAAGAATGCTTCATGGCTTCTGACATTAATATATCGGCGATCAGTTTTCTTGAACACAGATATTATTAGTGAACTTAGACGGTCAATAAGGTCCTGAAGAGGGACTGTAGTGTAGAGTCGAGAAATATCATGTGAATACATGTCTGTACATGACCTTTAGCATCAAGTTCTCCATTAAGACATTGTGAATTTTTTCAGTAGCCACATACAGAGTTTTTAGAAATAGTGACGCCATACCTTTCACAAAATGCTTTTACCTCCTGAATGACCCTCGTCTACAGGGTTGAAAGAAGCTTACTCTTGAACTTTGACCTTAATATATTTTTGGGATACATCGTCTACCCCTCATATCCACTCGCAAAATATAGTCGATTATAAAATAATTTCAGACTTTTTATGCATCTTGACATTTGAGCTACTGCCCTCGATTTGTTTACGCAAAATCAGCTTGATCCTCACAGCTTCATGTTGAAATTTGAGAGTCCAACAATGACAAACGCTACTAGCGATGTTAATGGACTCAGGCACCGTTAATCTGTGCACTGGCGGACGCTGGACCGTACGTTAGCCATAAGACGTCCTTACTGTACGATTGATTTTGGTCCTATTTTGTTCAATGTTCAAACGACTTTTAAAACATTTGGCATCGTTGTGTGTAAATAAGAAAGGCGTAAGCATATTGAGTAAATACCCTACCTCGCCAATGAAATTAGATAAATTGTGTATCTACTATGAACGGTGAAAAATAATGTTGTATGACATTTACTCAAGAACATTTACAGTGAGAATACGGTGAACTACAGCATTTTTCAGAATTTTGAACAAATCCTACCTCAGCGAAATCTTTAAAACCTATGGAGAAAAACAGATATATCAGATAAACTATGTTGACTGATAAATTTGATAAAATGATTTCATCAGCACTAAATCTCGGTGAATAGTCGGTCTTTCCATACAATTCAACTGCTGACTCCGCTATTATTAAACATGAAAACCGGCTCATAGATAACTACCTTGTCTTTTATCCAGATCTTCCCTCTCCTCGTGATGGACCTATTCCACAATCTACCCGGGTTACCTGGACTTTTCTTGTCCTGTCTTCTCAGCGCGGCTCTCAGGTGAGATATTGTCCTTGTATTGTATTAGTGACCAATAGTTTTTTTCATCGCAAAATAAGCTCGTGTAAGATTTTAGGAAACTCATGCTTAAAGTTTTCCTTGAATACATGTTTTTGTTCAGCTACATATTACATATTCCAACTGAATACATTATACCGTTATGGACATTTGTCGCGAAGAGTTTAGGATGTTTTCGTGTCAACGAAGCTGTCAACAGTTTCCAGCGCATCGTGACTGATGCTCTATTCGTAAAATCTATATCACTGATAAGTATTCGTAAACCGAAAAATTCAAATCGTTATCTAGGGTATAATGTATATCACTCACGCTTTGATTGTGACTGTTCGTTTGAACCATGATAAACACATGGCGTTCAGTCGTCTCCTAGTCTAGAATTAACCAATGAAATCGGAATATGAACATGGGTAACGTAATAATAAATGTGATAATAATACACTAGCTTGTTCCATGTGTATAAGGCAGTGCACAAGCTCTAATAACAGATTGAAGCCTTTCCCGGTGATCTGTTGAATTCAGAAATATACCAGTTATTATACTGATAGTTCAAAAGATGGCTTGATGACAGTTTCACCGCGTAAGTCAAGGGCACGTTTATTAAAATATGCAAGTATATACAGTTTGTGTATTTCTATAATCAACAAGCCTCCGTGTCGGAGCTGGGGGCATGTGCTCATGCCATTCAAGATATTCACATGAACACCTACATTAAGGATAACTGTCCCCTTAGAGGGTCAAAATTGGTCATTTTTTTTATTTCTTCATTCAAATATTCACTATTTCCTCTAACATTTGGTGAAAAAATGAAATCAAAATTATAAATAGAAGAGCTTCAATATTGGGATTAAAAATTTAGTTTCCGAGGCACTGGAACAATTAAACAGATTGCCTTAGCTTGGCTACTATTATTTTTGTCTGTTAAATTTTCCTTTCCAAAACTCATTTCCGCAGTATTATGGAAGCTAATTATCTATTAGTCCTACTTATTTAAATTAATCTACCTCCTTCTGATCAAAACCATGCAAACATCCGTATTTTTGTTTCTAATTATAACAGTGACACTTCACTCAGACACCCGCCGTGAAGTGATCTACACATGCAGATGTGAACAATTCTCAGCTGAACAAGTTTTAGCAAGTTTTTAAAGTTTAAATTGGACTTTAAACCGCCTTGATGAAAAATTTTTAGTGTAATAGTTATCCAGAATAAACAGGAATTCGAATAGGTCCCATTAGACAGATTAAAAATGTATTTGACAATAGAATTCAAGCAAAAAATTTGGATTAATTCATCAGCTGTATAGCTGGGCACATTTTGCCCGATTTCTAGCCTTTCATTTTTGTACAAAATCCGAGATTTGAACGTTTATTTCTCGAAAAGTATCCATGCTACGCTTTTAAAATTTGGCATGCTTGTTACTTATAAGGTGATCTAGTAAACTTTATCTCACCTTTTGTAAGTTCGGAATAGTTTTTTAATTATTCAACTTTTAAGACAAAAAACCGTAAAATAGTACGTTTTTTCAATTTATTTTAGTAAAACAGCTGTAAAAACAAAACCAGGCAAAAATTTAAAAAAATGAGATACTGTTTACTAGTTCGAATTGTCTCCTATCAAGGTATACCATCAAAGTTGAAGCAAGACCAACAGTTTTCATGAAATTTCAATTGAAAAATGGACGCTATTGTTTTAATTTTAATTTTTTTAAATTGAAATATTTTCTAGACAGTAGCAGCGTCGGTTATACAAATCATATAGTTGGAATCCCTACGATGTACGCTTTCATAAATATAGAGTTTATTATGGTTATCTTGTATATTTATTGATGCAGAGGACAAATTGTCACGGGGGCGCAAAAACTGCCTCTAAGGGGACAGCTATCCTTAAAAGCAGGACTGAGACACAAATCAGCACAGGAATCATTTTTGGTTCTTGACTTAGCTAACTATCCATTTCAGGATAGCAATATTTGCAGGAGGACCTGCATACAGCGTATACATATCTTGTCTGGTAACATTTGCTAGATCATTTGCAGACTGTGACGATTTTATTCGAAGCCACAGAATATTATTGGAAAAACTTGTCAAACAGGGTTATACCACCAAACGCCCCCATTCAATGTTTCTTAAATTCTGTGATAAATATCGTACACTGACGACACAATCCGGTCTATGCGTGGAATATCTCTAACTCGTTTCGTAACTTGTGTCTAATTAAGCTTAACTCGGGGCTAGGGGTCGTTTGAATATCATGTGTTTCACATTTCCATGGGTTCAAATAAACAGGCACAATCAAGCGTGATTGAGATACATACTCTGGCAACGACTTGGAAATTCATTTGGATAAAGAATAATGATCAGATATTAGAATTTTTTGTATAGAATATCAGGTTCCTGTTGCTTCAATGCATTTTGCTGAGAAGCAACAGGAACTTGATAATGTGATGTCTAGCACTGTAATATCACTTGTCTTTATTGCACCATCTAAGCGTCTGTCTGTGTCTTGTGTGCTGTCCTCAGTGTTTTATAGGGTGGATGGAGGGAGTCTGGTTCCATGCTGCTTCAAAGATTTCTTAGTTGGTTCGTCGTGATATAGCTGAAATATTGTTGAAAGCGACGTTAAATTCACTCACTCATGTCTTGCTGACATCATTGGAAATTGTTGACCGCTTCTCTGTTGTAGGACACCATCTTTCGTTTTCTTTATTTTTATTTCATGCACATCTGAAATTGGTGATTACTGTCATACGAAATAGGTCTTCGATTATTGACGCGAAAATTATTTTAAGGATGATGGATGAATATTGAATGTCGGATATAACGCTATTTAGAGGTATTGTGGAGTCAGAATATTGGCTTGTGGGTGTCAAGTGACTTCTATCCGCTTGCAAGAGGTAGAAAAAATTGACGTCCGGCGACTAAAAAGCAACCAGAGGACTCTACAGGAAAACTTTCCGCGGCATTTCACATTCACGTGGAGACTATGAAGTATCTAAATGGTCCCTAGCACCGGCTTAAGCGGAATTAGATACGCTAGCTCGGATGCTGTGATGACAGGTCAGCTCAAACAAATAACTCATATGATGTTAATGGATGAGCATCGAGGACGTCTGATGGAGTAAACGCCTCAACATCGTGTAAACCTGGTAAATGCAGAATAGCCAGAAAAACTAACCTGTAATGCCCGACGTCGTACGGCTAAGATTTCCCACCAAAACAATAAACCTACATATATTTGTCGAATGACATGTACAGAGGGCGGTTCGAAAGACCCATTTCATATTCCATATAACAGCATAAGCACCGAACAATTATAATATACATAAACATGGGCTAGTTTCCTGCAAGCGAGAAGCGGTCAACAGTTTTCAATGATGCCGACAAGATGTTCCAAAATATGAAATCCGTATGGCTGATCAGTACTCTGAATCGATATGATTTTGGTTTTAAATTTGTTAGAAGCGTGGCTGAGATACAAATCATCACAGGAATCGTTTAATTTAATTCAACAATAAATATCAATAGTTTTCTTCATCTACATTGAATTACATTTTTTTTTCAAGTACCTTGTCTTCGGGTATCAACTCCCTTGCAGCCGTGATATTGACAGATATTGTTAAACCGCTATACAAGAGATCCAAGAGGAAGGAAATGCCAGAAACTACTGCTGTAAAGCTAACTGTGCTTATTGGTAAGTGTGAGGAACGCTTATTATTAAGAATGTGAAACTATGACTATTTATCAGCGGAAATATATATTTATTGTATTCTGATCGTTTTCCTTGCGGGTTTTGCGTCCCAATCGTGGAATGTAATTCTGATTAAAATTACGAAGCGTTGATTACCAAATAATTGAAATACATTTAAGTCAAGCAATGGGGGATTTGCGATATAGTTCAGGTTAATTCCTGGACAATACTGTCTGGCCCCGATGGCAGCGGGCGGAACACCAACAGATGACTGGTCACCTGAGCTCCGGTTCGTCAGTCGGGGCTATTCGCTATCTCTTTTACTCAGAATATATTATTAATTGATACTAAATGGTATATTTTCGACCTGAAGTTGCCAAAATTATCTTGAATGTAAGCTAATTGGTCCTTTCTTGGAAAAGTAGGAATATTTGATTCGTATTATCATATTTACACCAGGGATCAATAGTTGTTACAAATCATGAGAAAGAATCGCAGCTCACGCGGTGGCCCATGTGATGTGCACCTGTCTCCCCCACCGGGGCAATACAGCATTGCCCAAGAATTAATGTGGAAGCAGCAGATTACAAGCCTAGTAACAATACATTGAAATTGAATTTATTGCTTTGGATAGAAAATCAATCCAAGGATGCGGTTATAGATGCAATTAGAGTCAACCTATGACGGTGCTTGAAGCTGAGCAAGATGCTTGTTAAGTTCAGTTGAACGGAGAATCAACAGAAATTTGTTGTTGCTGTTGCTGAGTGGAATCAGGAAAAACAAAACAGTGTGCTGTCAAAACTCACACACCCATGTTAAATAGGTCCAACTAGATTGCATGTTGATATTCCTGGCCTGGGTGGGGCGGGGAAGGGGTGAGGGGGGGGGGACTTTCTACCCTATCTACGGAACGACAGAAAATTGAGAGGTGACATTTCGTGACTTGATGGACTACCATATTGGGGTAATTTTGAGTCAATTTGCATGACCCCCCGATCAGAGATTCATTGGTAAATCCAAAATGGCGACCATGCGGGGGTACAAAATTCTTCAAAATTCCTGTTTCCCTGCGAGAAAAAGTGGGCAAAAGCTATTTTATTTCACATCGGATTATCATTTACTAACTTATCATGCAGTTTTTGCGAGGAAAATACAATTTTTTATTTTTTTTAATCTGATCAAAAAATCGTCACAAAAATGTCTATTTAGAAACTGACGTCACTGTGACGTCATCATGGCGGTCATCTTGGTATAAATCACATTTTCTAGTAGATCTTGATACAAGGGTATAGTATGGTAAGTTTCAACTCCCTAGCTCAAGGGTTAAGAAAAATATTTAGGGATCCGAAATGCATCCCCTTATAAAAATGTACCATGGTGTACCATGCTGAAAGTACCATGGTACTTTGGGACATTGTACCATGGATTTACCATGCATGTACCATGGTAATACAATAGATTTACCATGGTGTACCATGCCTGTACCAGGCTGTACCATACCTGTACCAGGCTGTACCATGCCTGTACCAGGCTGTACCATGATGTACCACGGTACTTTGGGACATAATCCATGGTACACCATGGTACATTTTTATAAGGGTCTCCAGATCTGGACAGCTCCCAAACCGCCCAGGCCAGATAGGGTTAACGTAACAGAATCACAGTGAGCCTTGTGTGCCTGTATCGTTGGTTAAACTGACAGTTTCACATGATTTGTTGAAAAGCCAGATCGTCTTTTACTTTTGATAACATACCTTTATAATGTCCAGTTCTACACATATTAAAATACTTTCTTTTGTTTATCTCCATGTATGCGATCGTCAACTTTCAGCAATGACTAGTATTCCTATATCTGATAAAATTTCAGGTTGATCCTCAAAAACACGCTTCGACTCTGACTAAGCGAACATCATGAAGGTCTTACATAACACGGTGTCCATACAGCTCACGTGTTACCTGCATTGAGTGTGTGTTCAGATATTAACCGGTGAAGAACACAGTTGCTAGTACGGTGGCCATTAATTTTCGTGTTTCTCTTGTTACTATTAAAATGTTTACGTTTTTGTTTCAGCTAGTATAATAGGTATGCTGAATATCGGCCTGTCCTTGTTAATGCAATCTGTCGGTAAAATAGTAACGCAAATTTCCTCCAGTCTCTGGTCTATACACGGTGGAGCGATGGGAGGTGTTGTCATGTTGGCTATGTTCTTTCCATTTACCAACTCCTGGGTAAGTAAGTGATCGGGTAATTCCATTAAGCAGGCACAAAATTTATGTACCAAATTGCTACTACAGCAACCGAACATGTGTACCGATACACTATTCGCCATTTGTAGATAGACGAGTTTGGATGCATTTCTGCGCACATCCGTTTTCAGAACGAGGTCAATGCTGCGTCACCATGGCATTCGTTGAAGTTGACGTAATTCAGGGACCTCACGAGGAAATCTGCAACGCTAGGGTTCTCTGTAGCGTCGCCAATTATGAAGCTGAAAAGTGACGCTTCTGAACCGTACATTCGTTCTCGAAACTAGGTCAAGGCTGCCGTGCGCAAAGGATTGTCGAAACTGATAGTCCATAACTAAGAAAAAGTTTTCTGGAAATAGGTATTTATATCAATGGGGTTTTGTTTGTTTCTTTCTTTTCCAATTTATTTTTTATTTAATTATTTATTATTTAGTTGCTCATTCAGTTGGACTATTCAGGCCTTGATGTTGATAGTGAAGCAGCAAGCAAAATGAAATCCTAGAACTATCGTGACTTCACAAAGACGTGTTTTTGAAAAGGTGTCCTTGTAGGGAATTCTTGAATCGTCAGAAACCGTAACACAACATTGAATATAGATAGTTAATATAATATCGGATAATAGTATGTATAGGCATATCACCAAACTTTTACGCAACGCTGTACCAAACTGTTCCAAGTTCATAGAACTCCCTTGCATCTGATATAGTTATACTAAATCTATAGTCACCAAAATATTCAATTACTCTAATGCTGTCAATCAGTTTAAATGGAACTTATACACGTCCGGGGGCTATAGTTGTGATTGTGGATCGTCGAACTTTATACACCATGCAAACATGTAGTGACTGGTAACCTTGATACAGTGAGTGACAAGGGCCTAAGAACACTTGATGAAGGGATCTAAATATAGAGAGCCGAGAAGAATAAATCTGAAGGCCGATCAGAAGATAGTCATGACTACATTAGAACAGTACGTTATTCAATGGTCTAAGCGAGAAAAATATGAACCTACAGTACTCGCTGATTGGCTGGACCTCACCAAGAGCAAGGTCGTTCAAACTATCCGCCCGATTGACAGAAGCACCCTTCCCTAAGCAAAACAAGTACTGAGAAACCTCAATATGCAAGTAGTTCTATCAAATTTCCAAGGTAAATTCGTCATAGTCCCAGCAGACAAGGCTCCAAATAATATACTATTCATATGTAAATATTACTATTACCAGGTGCTGGTTAAGGAATTTAGTGTAAGCATACCATCATCAAATACGTCTACTTACTCCAAAACTGTATTTACTCTGGAAGGTTTATTTAACAATCACAAAACAGTTCTCAAGGAAAGAAGTATATCTCTTCCAGTCAATCATAACAACATACCAAAAGTATACTGGACACTCAAAATGCATAACTCACCATACAGAGCTAGATTCATAGCTGGTTCGAGGAGCTGCACTTTCAACCCTGTTGACAAGGGCCCTTCAGGAGATGAAAGTATTTTGGGAAAAGCATTGTGCCATTATTTCTAAAAACTCTGGTGTTGAATGTATGTGGATATGGAAAAAAATATGGAAAAATGTCATACGGAAGAACTTGATGCTGAAGGTCACACATCGTACAGACATGTATCCAAATGGGATTTCTATACTACAATCCCTCATCAGGACCACAATGACCGTCTAAGCTCATTAAAAGTATCTGTGTTCATGAAAACTGATCGCCGATGTATTAATGTCAAAAGCATTCTACAGCTCTATTACATACAAGGGATATAATTCATGGGATGTTTATTTGTTTCTAGAGTTGCTTGAATTGCTCATTAATAATATCTATATAATATACAACACAATATATCAACAGCATAAAGGTATTCCCATGGGTTGTAAATGTGCACCCTGACATATATCTGTTCTCTTATGAATATGACTATAAGCAGGCGCTTTTAAAGACCAATCAATTCAAAGCCCGTTCCTTCTCATTCACCAAACGATATATAGACGATATTATCGATGTGGATAATCGCTATATAAATGACGCTGTGAAGGATATATATCCACCTTCACTGGATTGAAGAAAACTACAGATAGCCCTAACGGCACATCATATTTAGACATATATCTCTATAAAAATAAAGCGGGCGTTCTATCTCGTCGACTTTATGACCAAAGAGATGATTACAATTTGGACATCGTAAACTATCCCTTTCTGTACAGCAATATTCCAGTGGGACCTGCATATGGCGTATGTATATTCCGCCTAGTAGCATTTGCTAGATCCTGCGTTAAATGTGGCGATTTTAATCAGCCTTGCAAAACCTTATTGCAGAAACTTATAAAACAGGGCTATACCACCAAGCGCCTCCACTCAAAGTTTCTCAAATTTGGCGATACATATCGCATGCTGATAGCAAAATACGAACGTAGCGTGCAAGATCTATGGGGCCATGCCGTAACATGTGTCTAATTCCGCTTAACCCAAGGCTAGGGGCCGTATGAGCCCATGTACTTCAAGATCCTCATGGTATCATATGAACAGTCACACCCAAAGTGTGACTGAGGTACATCATTTTTAGATGACGACTCTATAACAATATTATGGATTAAGAATACTGATCAGCGATACGGATTTGATATTTTGGAACATCATGATGTCTTGCCGGCATCATTGAAAACTGTTGACCGCTTCTCTCTTGCAGGAAACAAGCCTATGTTTATGTATACTTTTGTCTTTTTGAATTTGGTGCTAATACTGTTATATGGAAATGGAATAGGTCTTTGGATTATGGACGCGGATATTCTCTAATGGACGACAGCTGGATTATGAATGACGGACTAGACGCTTGTAACGTCAACGAAGAAAACACCCCAATCGTCGGATGAGGTACATTTGAACCACAGCTCCGTTGCTGTCGGTTCTGTTCGACAATGTGATAATGAACAGAACTCTAGGCAAGGAAAGTCTAACACACAGCAGAATAGAAAGAAATCTCAAGCAATGAACAGGCCTTCAAACAGAAAACATCGTGCTGATATACTCATTATCGGGGACTCAAATGTCAGAAACATTGTCCCAACACATCTTGTTCCAGGAAAATCTACATCAGGAGTCGAACTACGGAACAAATCTATACGAGGAGCAACAGGGTTTTTCAACAATATATATCATCCCCCAGATACATTGATTATACAGTTTGGAGGTAATGATGTGGAAAGACTGAGTGTAGAGGCGGTCATGGAGGAGACCAGCCACCTTGTTGAGATTGCTGCCAGGTTATCCAATACCAAAGTCTACCTCAGCATTGTATTCCACCAAAATGTGAAGAAAGGGAAAAGAGAACTCCTGGATAGAAACATTGTTGTTCTTTGTAGACAAAACAACATTGAATATTTGGTACTTCTTTCAATCAGTAAGGTACCAGGAAACTGTGAAATGAACGATGATAAACATCTCAACGATGTAGGCATTGGCAAGGTCGTTCGTAAATATAAAGAAGTCTTGTACCCGAACTATGGTCTCCAGTATAATCCCCAACGACAGGAATATGAACATCGCAACCATAGAAATTCTCTCGATGGAGAACGCTATGCGAGACCACCGTCCACCTATTGGCAGCATGGTAATAACTTCCGTGGCAACAGATCTGGAGAAGGACCGTGGGGAAGTATGGGATCACGCGAACACCGCCAGAGTTATGACTATGCGGATGACCGTACCTGGGTCAAACCACGAAATGCAGCACCAAAACGAGGTTGGTATGATGCACGGAGTGATGGTAGATCTACTCATCCTACTCCTACTCATCATTACAACAAATATGCACCCCTTGAGCATCTGATACAATGACGATATATGCTGTACCAATTTCTAGTCAGTACACACGTCCAATTCGTTTGACTGGAGAACATTCTCATAATAGTGCTCCGTCCAACTCATTTGACTTGAGAACATTTTTATCATCTAATAGTGCTTTATTTCACACGTCATTTGAACCATGGGTAACACCCTTCACTCAGCATCAATGCCTAAACTGTTATCTTTTTGTTTCTAGTCTCATTGGGAAGTTCATCATACATACTAGATGATGGGTCACATTGTAACCAATTAATATAATCATTTCCTAGTCGGTAGTTAGAGAAAAAATAACTTTAAATGATAGCTCAATTATGATATTTCATGATATTTCCAATGAGTAAAAATGCTCAATTATCATATTTCATGATATTTCCTACAAAAAATGCTCAGTTATGATATTTCATGATATTACGACAAGTGAAGTTGCTCACTGTTAAAAATGCAATTTAAAATGATACATGCAGCTTATAATTCTGATATGTCAAAAAGGAAAAACGAGTAACTGTTACGATTTTAGATTTTCATTTATTGATCAGCTTATCGGAAGTTAGGAACATTATAATGTATTTCCCATAGATGAAAATAGATTGTGGGGAAAATGATCCGGCAAAACACTGAATTGTGGAACAATGACGTATACAAGAATGTGGACTCTTAACGATCACCAGGGTTTGCTTTCATTCATCTCCTGGAATGTTGATGGACTCAAACGGGAGCTTCTGATTGATAGTGTGAAAGAAGAACTTTGCAAATATGACTTTATCTGTCTTCAATAGACACATTCCACCCAGCTGAAGATTGACAATAGAGTCACCAGTCTAAAATTAGTTGGTTATGTTAATAAGTATAAACATAGTTCTAAAGCATCCCGTAATCAGTGTGGCAGGAGATCTGGAGGATTAGCAATCTTCTAAAAGGACAAATATGATAAACATATACAGGAAATGGATACAGACAACACATCCACATTGTGGTTGAAACTCCCACAACCAGATTTCCGGTTGGCAAAAGGATCTTTATTTGTGTACTTTGTATGTGCCACCAATTGAATCCCCTTATTACCAGGATCAATTTTTATAACTTGAATTAGAGATTGCACGATTTAGTAGCGTGGGAACAGTTAAGAATAGCATCCCCATGAATGCCTTTATTGTTGACGATACGGATAATTACCTCCCTCTACCAAACGATTACATAGCAGATTCAATACACCGTAACAGACAATCTGTAGATAAATCTGACAATGCGCATGGGAAAAAATTAATGAGGCTGTGTATTTCAACCGGCGTTAGAATCCGTAATGACCGAACACGAGGGGACTACCTTGGAAAGCTAACTTGTTTCACAGATAGAGGTACGAGTACCGTTGATTATATAATATGTCCTGAATCGGCTCTTCAAAATGTTTTAAGCTTTAGAGTAAACCGTTTAACCCCCACTCCATCCATTGTTCGATTTCGAGAATACCACAGTGTCAATATGTGAGCCACCCAAAGCAAAAGCTGAACTTGCACCAGATTCCAGGAAAAAGCAAAATAACTAAAGATAACAGTTCACAATATTTATTGCAACTTTTGTGTGATGAGTCTCAGCAAAAAGTACAGGAATTCATGTCAAGTGATGTAAATCACTGCAGAGCAAACATTAACTCTTCAACAGAAATTTTTTGTAACATTTTGCTTTCGGCTGCTTTAAAGTATCTCCACCAGCTCGAATTAGACAAAAGAAAAAATATCCGCAAAGAAACAAAACAGACAAAAATAGTAACATTGAACAGTAACAAAAAAACAATTTAAAGATCTAGCTAAGAAATTATCCCAACATCCAAATGACAAAAAATATCCATAACCAATTATTTCGCGTAAAGAAAAAACTCAAATGATGTTATAAACAAAATGAACGTGTTCTAAAAGAAA
>JAVTVY010029410.1:0-12424 GCA_036873755.1 Hanleya hanleyi | reverse complement strand
TCTGGAACGCGCCAATGATTACTGGCATCGTTGTGGGTCTGTCCACACATATCCCGTGACAGCCATCTTTAGACCGACGGCAGTATCCAACACTGTACCTCCAACCTAGGAATAATGTACCATTAATAGTTCAAATAAAGAGAAATTATAAACTATCATCTTGTTGACTTTCTAAGTTTACTGAACGATAATTTTATGAAATAATATAATATAATAATAAACGCACAATAAAAATGAAGTTAACCCTACCTGGCCTGGGGGGGGGGGAAGGGGGGCAAAATAGCCCTCTACCAAACTTTCTGCGCTATCTTCGGAACGACAAAAAATGGAGAGCTGAAACTCCGTGACTTTATATTTTATCATACTAGGGTCATTTTGAGCCTATTTGCATAACTCTCCGAGCAAAGGATCATGGAAAAATTCAAGATGGCGGCCACGTGGGGTTCCAAAAAAGAGATGTTTTGTCATTTCTTCAAAATTTCTGCTTTTTCGCGATGAAAAGCGGGCAAAAACTATTTTATTTCACATCACATTAATATTTACTAATTTATCATATAAAAAATTCGGAAAATCTGACTGAAAAATCGACCAAAAAATGCTGTTTTTGAAAATGACGTCACTGTGACGTCATTAAAGCCGCCATCTTGGATTATTTTTACTTTTTCTGGTAGAGCTTGACCCAAGGATATAGTGTGGTAAGTTTCAGCCCTCTACCTCAACGGGTAAGAAAAATAATTGAAGGGGGGGAGGGGGGCATTTCGCCCCCTCCCCCAAGCCACAACAGGTCCCGAAAGGCCCAGGCCAAATAGGGTTAAAGATAACTCTTACCATTGGGATAACTAATGTGGGTGTAACGTAGTAGTTTTATTGAATTCGAAACAGAAATATACACTGCTCAATTAATGACGATAGATGTCACTTTTACGTCTATTGTTTAGACACTCAAAAGTTCGGTTGACTTAGCGTTCGGTTACGAAAGTTTACGATCGATAAACTTATACTGTGGATTAAAAAAGTTTCGTCTATGTATTCATGATCCATGCACGTTGTTACACGGCTACGCCTTGAATTGAACATGTAAACCGAAACTTTTAGGATTAGCTTTATTACATCAATAATGTAAAATTGCGTAATAAAATGAAAATGAACTATTAATATACACTTATTAACTTGTGACGGAGTCAATATCATGAAACTTGGACCCGAGGTCAGACTTGGCCAAGCAGACCTGACCGAGGCCGCAGGCCGAGGTCAGGTCTGCTTGGCCAAGTCTGGCCAAGGGTCCAGGTTTCATGATATTGACTCCGTCACAAGTTTATAAGTGTTTTATTATACCGAATTTATTAACTGCAGTGAATTATCGCTATGACGCCAGACTAGCGCATGGTACTACTAAGCCTACTCCTTTCCAAAAACGCTGTTTGGCGAATACTTTCTGTCATGCAGCTGTGTCACAGTGTGTGTTATCGGAAACGAGCCACACGGATACAATTTTATGAATAGTTCACGGATAAATTTACAAAGCTGCTTCCAATCTGACTAGAATAATATTGAGAATTTAAATTTTCAGACCCGTTTTCCGAGATTTACGAGGTGAACTCGTCGCAAACCCTGGGCGTTTTCACACTGGCATTACACACATTCATAAATCATATTTGGGTCATGGTGAACTCATTTGATTGGGTGACATCGACGGCGTAAATTTACTCCAGTTTTGAGATGAGAATGAAATGGATTACTCGGACCCTGCGTGCGGGCAGTGCCGATAAAAATTACATATAACTAATTATTATACTTTGAATATTCAGGAGGCCGAAACGTATGCTTACCATCGACGATCGGGAGTATTTATCTCCATCTTTCTTTCTCAGCAAAGAATTTGTAGAGGAATTCGCCAAGTTGTTCTTTCGTTATTGACGAAAGACTATCGAAATCAATATCTTTTGCTTGACAGTGAGTAGACCCGTAATATTGGTATAGACGCCTGTATAACATTTTTGCGTTCTTACTGTTCCTATTTTGTAACAGTTCTTGTAGATTTTCATCGGACAAATCTACGAAGCGACCACCGTCAGCCATGTTGCAGGCAGACGGTACTTGTAAACAGTGATCACGTGATCACAATATTGACTCCGGACCTCACGCGCTCCGCCTGACACATAAACAGCTGGGTGAGTGATTGAAAAATATTGACTCGTGGCTGGGTAAAGTTTGACCAATGAAATACCAGAAAACCCTCATGAATATTCAAGAGGTATAATAATTCATTTTATTTGCATGGTTGTCCATAAGTATCCTTGCCGACAGTAGCAAGAAATATGACAACATGAGGGGGTAGTGGGACGCGGAAAGTTGGCCAAATATCCATTAAATATCCAGGGTTCTGTAATATACGTACAGAAGAGATAGTGCCAATAATACAAATGGTATTCGCACTCGTAATCTACACATGTACTGTTCCCAGGGCGTATCGATGATTGTAACGGTCATTCGCACTCAAACATAATTCCTTCAGATTTAATAAAACAGCATTCGAACAGCATTCGAATTGACAATATTCATTAAAATCAGCAGAATTCAATGGTTACCAAGGCCAACAGATGTATGGACAAGTTGAGCTTTCAGTAGTTGAATGGAGTGGATTCCTCTCTCCCCTTCCATATCCCTCTCCCTTTAGCCTAATAAACAAGCGATAACATCTTGTCCCTAACTGATAAAATGGCATCAGTCTCACCGATGAGACATGTATTTTGGCTAATTCTTCGAAATTTTGCTTCAAAAGCTATCAAATGCGTTTGAAACGATTATTTAAGGTTTGTTCATGACATTCACATCCCGGTCATTTCGTAATGTCAAGTTTTCATAATTGCCAGACAGACAGACAGACAGATTATGAATTTGTGGCCTCCCATCCTAAGTTGGATGATGTAGGCCATACCATTGAGTTTGCTTTAAAAAAGAGTGCTTGAGCAAAAAAAATAAATACTTTACGTTTGATTTTTAAAATAGAATTTAAATACTTTAAAAGATAAAAAATGTATTATATAGACATGTATATTGAAACTCCAAAGGCGTTGGCTTTACATGAAACATTTTTAACACAATCTCATGCATACGTAAATAATTGCCATGGAAAGTCATGGCAAATCTAAACTGAAATCTACTGGAATATTTTTACATATTGAATCTCTTCCAAACGCAATTGCCTCTAGGTCTCAGTCATTCTCCGAATATATGGAAAGCCACAGCTGTGGTATTTGCGATAACAAGTATACAGCCAGAAACTCACTTCAATATGTTGGAGATAACATGATATGGAAGATATTTGACCAAACTGAGTTTCCATAGAGAAGAATTTCCGACCTAGATTGAAGCTCTAGATTTGAAGCCGGTGGCATTATTCGGTTTGGCTGATTGCAGTTATGCTGCGTTTGTTCTTACTTGGCTGCCTCGTGTGGCTGTCTGTTGAAGGAGCAGATGTCCATCTCTTCGTCTCCCCATCCGGATCCGATAGCAATAACGGGTGAGCAAACATTGATCAAGCTCATGTGTCTCAAATTAATCAACATTACGGAATCAAAATAACTCAACTGAACTCGGTCTGGAAATGATTATATTGCACTCTAAATGCCGTGGCCTATTTCATACTGTTGACATAATCTTCAGCTTGAAACACAATTGTTGAAGTCAAAATGAGACTCATGTTTTCATTTTGCTCGTATTGTGTTTACACTGAGCTGAAAGTAACAATTCCTCAAAGCCAAGCCGATTCACAAAACAAATCGTTCTGTCTATATGGGTCTACCTTGGCTCTATTCGTATAATCATTAGCTAGAAAAATAATTGAGGAACTCAAGATGGCGGACATACGGAGTCATCCGAAATTCTAGTACAACTTGGCAAATGTTATCCGTCAAATTCAAAAGGATTATTTTTAGCTCGAACAAGCATTATCTAGAACTAAGCTTTTTACAACTATAGCTGATCAGGTCAATTGTTCAGTTTATTGCATAATCCCCGATAGACAATTAACCTAATGGTTACATAATGGTTATTATGACTACCGTAACAATTTGCTCTGTGGATATTAATTAATATCTGATTTTCCCAATTTTTGACCTCATAGGTAATGCCACCTGGGACCAACATGACATGTCGTTTCCGGACTCGAAACTTAGAATGCTTAATCCATTGTTTTCAAATTGGTATATGGATATCTTAGCACAAGATATTGCGTTCCGTCCCTCTTGGCTACACCCATCGTCAGGAGGCCAACTTGAAATATTAGCATGACTCAGTAAATCCCTGGGTACATGTGGATAGATTGCCACAATATATTGTCTGATATTATTACCTTTAGAACTAATGAATGTTTACTTCTCTCCATATGCAAATGGGATGCCGCCTCGATCGTATTCGACTGTATCTAGTTTATTATGTTGTATATGAACGAAGTTGTTCAATAACGTCCTGATGAGGAATAGTAAAATAGAGATTGGAGAAAATTACATACCTTACACGCATGATATCGATAGTCACATATCTTCAAATCGGCGACATAATATATTCATATTATCACAGCGATGGACGCCATCAACAAGTCATTGTTCTAGCCAGCAGAACGGCGAGGTTCCATATATCTTTTGTATGTAGAGTAATGACTAAGACGTGTTGTCGATGATATTCTTCAAGGCTATCTCCCACCAAATCCAGCCTCCCTACTCCCACCCTATCCACATGCCTTTCTGTCGAGGGGTATACATACATTGATACACCCAAGGGATCATTAGGGTCCGTGTAACCTTGCACAATTCAATTTTCGTTCTTTGTTTTTGGTTTCTCAAACTCAAAAATTGAAATTTGACCGTCAATTTTCAATTTTCGTTTTTCGTTTTCGGTTTCTCAGAATCAAAAATTGAAATTGTGACATTCAATTTTCAATTTTCGTTTTTCGTTTTACTTCACGCAAAAATGAAAATCAAATATTGAAAATTGCCTCGACTAGTCCGTTTTTCGTTTTTTGATTTTAACTTTGACACATCAATGTTAACTGCGCACGCGCAAGGCTTATGATTTCACTTTCGGTCCGCGGAGTAGTATGGAAAGCGCAAATCGGATTGTTTAGGCAGGTGTGGAGCACAATATGGAAAGCCAGTAGGGGAAAAGATATGGGAGTGTCACCACACTATAGATCCCTGGAGCCAGGCATTCTAGCTAGATTATAATGGGCCAACTGCGCATGTCCAGAAGTGAGTAGGCATTCGTGCAGTAGGTGTGAAGCATTATATGGAGAACAACAGGGTTGATACACATATGAGTTTCATTAAAGTAGGGTAAAATACTAAATACGTGGGTACCCTAATCATAACCCCAAAAGGAACTTCCCGCTTCGATGCGTTGAAGCTTTTGACACCCGCACTTACATCGTTGAAGCGTTTTTGACGCTGAACGTTGACGGGCATGTGAACGCTCCAACGATTCAGGTCCCCAAAATAGAGAATGAAGATTGGACCTGAAGCGTTGAAGCAGTCAGACGTCTGGCATCAAACGTGACGTTTGTGTGCTTGTTTGAAATGATGGTTTACGGAACGCTGGCCATATACAGATTTCGCGGCCCATCACCGCGATGCTTGCTCTTATTGGTATTAAATCTTTGTTGGTATCTTTATGAATACAATATTTCAAATCAATAACAAATAGCGGTTGTGTGCATGAATGCTGTTCGCTTTTGTAGCGCTCTAAACATCTATTTTTAGAAATGAGAAAGTCTAATTACAAGCGTCTGGTCCGTCATTCATAATTCCGCCGTCGTCCATTAGAGAATATCCGCGTCCATAATCCAAAGACCTATTCCATATTCCATATAACAGTATTAGCACCAAATTCAAAAAGACAATCATAGTATACAGGCCCGGCGGAAGCGGGGGAGGGGGGCAGGGGGGGGCTGCAGCCCCCCCACCCCCCTCAGTTTGGAGAGGGTGGGGGCTCAGTCCCCCCAGTTTCAGCAAAAGCTGGGTGACTTTTTCATGATTTTGGCCCTAATGTGACCAGATATACAGGCCGGTTTTTCCCCCGCGGCGCTTCGCGCCGCCATGTAGGCTAGATTTTCACGGAGTGGCGACTTTGCATTAGGGGAACGTTGCTGTTTGGTTTAAAGTACTCTGATTTGCCCATTCTTCTGTTCCGTTCGCAATGACCAATGACTGTTTCAGATGTTAATTTACATAAAAATTGCATTAGCTTTATTGGACGATTAGCTGATTATCAAATTTAGAAATCAAAATTGCGTTCATATTATTTCTTATTTGTGTTCACATATTTCTCATCAAACGCGTCAACGCCGTCCCAGAGGGGTTTTACGGAAGTTGGGAAAGAATACGACTTTCAGAAAAACGCCCAAACGTCGTTGTTTTTGCAACCCCAAAAATCAACAAATCAGTTTTTCTTATAAATAACCAAGAGCATAATAAACAATATATGCAGTTCATTATACAGGCATGGCGGAACAGAGGGGGGGTCCAAATATTTTCAGCAAATAAAACAAACAACAACACATACGAAACAAAAAAGAAGAAAAAACATTTATATCTGTACAATGATTAGCTGATTTATAAAAGTTCAAAATCAAGCTAAAACTTCGTTTCATATTATTTCTTTTTGTGTTCATACTCTCTAAACGTGTCAGCGCTCTCCAACCCTCTGCTGAAATGTTAATTTCTTCGAGATCACTACGTATAGTTCGAATTTTGGAAAGGAAAAAGAGTTTTTTTTTACATTCAAAAGTTATCAACTCAGTTTTTCTTTTAAACGATGAGAAAACTCACAAAAACAAACCTCAAAATGCAGTTGATAGTGATCATATGTCGTTTTATATGCCGGGAATCGGCCAGAATGCGTCTACAGCCATCTAGGAGCGCGGAGCTTCCGGGGCCTATGCGGCCCCTGGACCCTCGCCTAAAGTGCTATGCTAGTCGAGCCCCCCCCAACTTTTTGGGAGCTTCCGCCGCCGCTGGTATACATAAACATAGGCTTATTTCCTACAAGAGAGAATCGGTCAACAGTTTTCAGTGATGCCGGCAAGACATCATGATGTTCCAAAAATATCAAATCCGTATCGCTGATCAGTATTCTTAATCCATAATATTCGTTGTAAGGTCGTCATCTAAAGAATGATGTATCTCAGTCACGCTTTGATTGTGGCTGTTCATATGAGTACCATGAGGATCTTGAAGTATGTGGTTCATACGGCCCCTAGCTCCGGGATAAGCGGAATTAGACACAAGTTACGAAACGTAACGCCATAGAGCTCGCACGCTACGCTCGTATTTTGCTATCAGCATGCGATATGTATCGCCAAATTTGAGAAACTTTGAGTGGAGGCGCTTGGTGGTGTAGCCCTGTTTTATAAGTTTCTTATAACTTATTTCAAAACAATGTTTTGTGACATTGATTAAAATTGTCACATTTAACACAGGATCTAGCAAATACTATACTAGGCGTGATATGTATACGCCATATGCAGGTCCCACTGGAATATTACTGTCCAGAAAGGGATAGTTTACGATGTCGAAATTGTAATCATCTCTTTTGTCAGAGACTGCGTCCTGATTGGCTCAGACCTCAATGCCAATAACCAATGACAACTGTGGGATGCCCCCTATCCAGACCTGTCTGGTGCATCTTCACAAGTCCAGGTAAATCGTGAATCCTCTCACAGGGTTTACCCGGACATTATTGGTGATTCGAGTGAGTTTTTGAGTCCTTGCCTCAATCTCGAACATTTAATCCCCCGGGGTTATTTTGAATTAGCATGTCGGTATCCCAAGCCGGCCGTGTTTGCTTTGACTCTCGATGACGTTTTCAGCCTGACATCAAAGTTATGCCAGCGATGTCACATCTCAAACATTGCAGCTAGTGGTTTGGCGTAATGAGCTTGCTGAGCCTGTTCAATAATTAGTTTGGTTTAGAGGATACCCCTCGATCTTTGTTTTCCAGAACTACCGTGGGCAACTAACCAAGGCAATGCATAGATACCCTAACAAATCGATCAATACACTGGCTCCCGACGATGGCTTGGTGCGCCACATGCCTCTCACGCTCCACACCTCTTATACGACACGATTTGCGTTTTCTATTCTACTCGTCATACCGGAAGTGACATCATTAGCCGTCCATGTGCGAACTTAACATTGATACGTCAAAGTTAAAATCAAAAAACGAAAAACGGACAAGTCGAGGCAATTTTCAATATTTGATTTTCATTTTTGCGTCAAGCAAAACGAAAATTGAAAATTGACTGTCAAATATCAATTTTCGTTTTTGGTTTTTGTAATCCCAGAATCAAAAATTGAAAATTGTCAAATTTCAATTTTTGATTTTAAGATCACAAAAACAAAAAACGAAAATTGAAAATTGACGGTCAAATTTCAATTTTTGATTTTGAGATTACAGAAACAAAAAACGAAAATTGAAAATTGACGGTCAAATTTCAATTTTTTATTTTGAGAAACCAAAAACGAAAAACGAAAATTTAACTGTGCAAGGTTACACGGACCCATTAGGCCAATATAGTTGTAGATATGTAATTGTTGTTTTTTTGTCCTAAACTTCTAAATATATGGATGCGTTGCCTTATTTAAACCCTCTAAATATGTGAATACGTTGACCATATATGTTTGAACAGACTCTATTTCGATATCAATGTTAACGTACACAGGAAGGAAATATAGTGGGGCTATATTATTACCCACTAGAACCACGACGCTATGCTTATGTATAACTCGCTCTACTCCCTTTTTGTATCTTTTAGGGGCGTTGCTCTCATTTATGAAAATGTGTTATTCAATTGAATGTTTACTAGTGCAGCAAGGTAACCGAAAAGATGTACTATCATATCTCACAACTTTTTGGTATTCAAGATAAACACGTTCTATCCATACCACTTACTAGTGCAGGGACGCCGAAATAAAACAAAGCTTCTGTAGCAGCATACCTTGTGTTCTTCTCTCCCACAGTTTATCGTTATCCCACCCGTTGAAAACACTGACAAAGGCTGTGTCTAGGTTGAACGATGCAGACGTCAAGGGAAATGGTATGTAAGCATGGTCATTATAAGAGACCAATATATAGGTACATACATTTCATTTCAACCACAAAGCACAATTATCTGACGTAACTTAACTAACTCAAATAGATTGTACAGTATTGTATATCCCCCTCAATCATAGCCAGGGCATTAACGACTCGACAGTTTATTTGACCAAGTTTATAGATATCGATAAAATTGTCTGTCAGATTAATAGTTTCAACTGATTCGATTCATTCACAAGTACTTCAAGACGAACATATCTCAAATGGCTCTGATAATTGTGTCCAATGAGAAGCGTTGGTCCAGCCAAAAAACTGTTAATACTGAATTGCTGAAGATCCACACATTCTCACACTGTGTATTTAGGAAAAGTACATAGTGACTCTTTAATATCGAAATGCAAGGATATACGGAGAGGATATTCGAGATATATATTGTAACTTAAATGAGGCAACACTGGTCCTTTATTTCCACAGCGGTTTTTATGGAACTAACGGGAGGATATCATGAGCTGACCCAACCATTGACCTTTACCAAAGACCATGGTCATCCTATAACGATCCGATCGCACAATGGTCACGAGGTCCATGTGGTAAGATCATACACGTTGACCCTTCACCGCAGTTACCCAGCTATGCTTAACCCAACCAAGCCTGAGGTGGCCATGATGCCCTTCCCCCTACCAAAGTTTCTAACCTCAGGAACGACACAAAATTGAGAGCTGATACTCCATAACTCTGTAGTTTATCATATTGGGGTCATTTTGAGCCTATTGCATAACCACCCGAGTAGAGGGTCGAAGGTAAATTTAAAATGGCGACCATGTGGGGTACCAGATCAGTGTTGTTTTCTTCATTTTTCTTTAAAATTTCTGCTTTTTGCAAAGAAAATTTGACAAAAACTATTTTATTTCACATCAAATTATTATTTACCAATTTATCATGCAGTTTTTGCTTTTGCAAAGAAAACATAAATGAAAAATCCGACCGAAAAATCAACAAAAAACGTCTTTCTTAAAATAACGTCACTGTGACATAATCAACGCGACTATCCTGAATTTGCTTACATTTTCTATTTGAGCTTGATCTAAGGGTATATTGTGGTAAGTTTCAGCACCCCAGCTCAAGAGATAAGAAAAATATTTAGCATGACATTTAACATGGTGTTGTTCATATGTATAAAATGACAGGGAACAAGAGAACTTCCGAGAATCATTCCTGGTCATCGGGATGTCTCTGTTGTCAGTGCGATCAGAAGGGTAACTCCTATAATCTTATTAATCTTCTGGTAAGATACGCGGGCCTATATCCACACCACCATATCATGTGATGGTTCAGATTGAATTATTTATCCTCTGAGTAAAATTACAGATGGCCTGTAAGATTAATAGCAGAACATAAGGGTTAATTTGAGACATGGGATATATATATATATGTAAAATGTATATGAATTAAAGATTTGTGCACTATTTCAGACTGGTGGGAAGAAAATTCATACCGACGCCTTCCACGCAGTTACAGATCCGCACGTGCTGCAAAAACTACCAGCGTCGGCGCATGGAAACGTATAGATATATTTTCAATCCGGGTTCACATGGAATGCCATTGTGGACTATATTCAAACGAATAATTTGGTCTCAAGGCACGTATGTTTACATTAGTTCAGTTCACAATGTGAACATCATTCGAAATCCCATCCGAGCCTACAGGGTGATAATACAAAACTGCTGAATTATATATTGGGATTGGATTATCGGACTTGAATATTCTCCGCAATAGCATTCCAAAAGCGAGTGGTCCCCACATACATTCCATTCAAAAATGCACCAAACAAGATCAATGTTACAAACCTATTCTCAGTGACCACACCATTGTATTTACAGCTTTGTAATTTGGATGTATTGGGACAATCAGTGCTATATTGAATAGGATTTCCATTGTCCGGATACTTATTGATCGCTGTGGTCCTGATACTTGTACTTGTGGGAGAAATATAATTCAACAAACATATGCTGTACATTTTGGTTGAACCATATACGCGTAGCATTTTATTCCAGGTGAAACAACTCCGATTTAGTGATGTGGGGATCTCTCATTCAAAAATAGGTCAACTAGGACGATTTGGGGCATACAACAAGCGTACTGCGCCACTGGAGATGTTCTACAACGGCAAACCACTTCGACTGGCAAGATGGCCAAACGATGTAAGATAGACATCAGTTAACTTTCTTGAAGAAACCAAATTTGCATCAGGCGGCAAACATTGTTAATAGCGTTTCTTAAGATCATATTCTTTACTGGTATATAACACGTATAATGTGGATTAGATCATCAGTAACTATAGTTTGATTCTTAAATTCGCTTCAGTACGACGCGTGCAGACCATGGCTCTTCCGTCGCGTGTGTTTGTCCTCCCTTTGATTCGGCAAGATATACCAATACCACGACAAGATATACCAATACCACGACAAGATATACCAATACCAATTTCGTTCTTTACATGCATACACTGTCTGCTAGGAATTGAGAATGTCTTTGTTCTGGAACTGGTACTCTGGAAAGACGATTATACGGTGCATTCACTTAATGAGATAGGAATGTAAATTAGGACGATTATATGATTGCGTTGTAGGGTTCCTACGTTGATGTAGTGTCGACGCCAGATGGTCAAAATGGACACCGATTTACCTACCCTAGTTCATTGAGTCACCGAGCAGACAAATGGAAGAGTGAGGCTGACCTATGGGTATACGGATTCTGGTGAACATGCTCTCTTTTCCTGGTCGCATGCAATTACTTTGTCCATAGTGAATATACAGTAGATAGGAATGCTTAGCAGATGTTTTGAATTCAGTTGTTAACTGATTAAATATTTATCGAGTGGTACGAAGCACTGTCTAACCAGAATATTGCACACAACTTCCCAGAACGCCTTCCTTCGCCATCAGCGAGTTTCCCTTCTTATATTTTTACTATCGTATCTACATACAATTATTTGAGAAGTCGCTCTAAATAGATCCATATTTGCAACTTTTTTGTACGTTATAGGTATTGGGGATGGGCGGACGATTCTGCACACGTGGCCAGTATTGACACAGCTCATGAGACCATGACTATCGACACCCCATTGCACTTTGGAATGCGGCCAGGTTAGATCTGTGTCGTGTAATGGACACATTTTCTACCATATCTCTGTCAGTTGAAATTTAGTTATGATCCGATTCAGCTGAGACTAAACAATGGGGCCCCTCCAATTACCTGGATAACCCTTTAAAAATAGAAAAACTGGTCTTATTAGGCACAGTTTACCTGTAAAGGTAATTTCGTTCAAATACAC